>VZQC01010065.1:1830824-1903118 GCA_009823505.1 Rhizomys pruinosus | reverse complement strand
TGATCTCTGAGACCTGCCTGCCTCTGCCTTCTGAGTGCTTAGATTAAAAGATTAAAGAGGATCCGGGTTCGATCCCCAGCACCCACATGGCGGCCGAGAGCCATCTGAAACTCCAATTCCAGGAGAACTCCAGTTCCAGGGGAATCCAACACCCTCTTCTGACCTCCGTGGCATTGCATGACATGGGTGCACAAACTTGCATGCAGACAGTACATTCATACACATACAGAAATAAATAAAATTAATAAAAAAAAATTAAAAAAAAAAAGATTAAAGGCATACACCAGGCTGGCCTTGAACTCACAGAGATCCGCCTGCCTCTGCCTCTGCCTCCCAAGAGCTAGGATTAAAGGTGTGCACTACCACGCTCGGCCCGGCAAGCCCTTTTTTAAAAGATTGTTTAAAACATGCTTTCAATTAAATGTTTTGTTGGTCGTTTTAAAAATCATTTTGTGTTTAAAGAGGCTTTTTATTTTATTTCATTGTTCATAACTATGTCACATACCGTGACATTAAAATGAACTGTCTTATTTGCTTTAGCTTTTTTTGGGGAACCTCTGAGGGAGTTTTGGGGCATTGCTCACAAAGACATTTGGATTCAGTGTTTAAAACTATTTTGTGGCTGTGGCTGTGGCCAGATAATTAAGGTCTAATTTGATATGTTTCAGCATTTGTGAGTTAAGGAGTTTGCAATAGGTAATTGAGGGAGGGCATTTGTCTAGTTGATAGGACCAGTTCTGGCTATGGACTTTGGATAGGTGCTTCTGAAAAGATTTGTTGCCTACATAGCGAGCCTGATGCTGGTGGGAAGGTCTTTGTTTTGCTAGGATGTTGAGATTCTGATAGTTGTTTTTCTTTTGCTACTTTTCTGTGTCTGTAATTTTTATAGCTGATTAAATTATCTACCTGGCTTCTCTTGTGTGATTTACTTAAAAGAACACATTTGACCCCTGTGGTGACTTTTTATATTTTCTGTGAAGTCTAAAATGTCATGAAGCTTTAGCATTAGTGACAGTCTTAAAATCAGCCTATGCTGGCCATCTTGATCATCAGCCGTAAAGCGAGTCGGACACAAGGTGACACTGGTGTTCAGGTTGCTGTGTGCCTGTGTCTGTGTCTGACATGTGGGAAGTGCTCACTGATAATAACATGTTCAGGTTGCTGACTGGTGGGTTGCACCGAGTTGGTTTTTGACTATAAACAGCTTGCAGCTCATAAACAGTAAGTATCCCAGCAAATACACAGTGAAGACTATTATATACTGGATCCCAGCAATGGACAGACTTTTAATCATACAGCTATGGAACCAACATTATCTTCAAATGGACTTCTTTAACCGTAATGTTTAAAGCATGCTTACTAGTGGGTTTGTTTGGTATGAGATCTATCCTCGAGTGATTAAGGATGTCTTGAGGTTAGAAATCTTTCTTTGTATAGTGCATTTCAGTGAAAAGGCAGCCCCTCTTATAGTGATTAAAGTAAATAAGCAAAATCCAAGACCAGAGAGATTAACTGAAGAATCAGACCTGAAGCTACATTGTTACCATCACTGCAGAAGGATAGCTTGTTTGTCACTCTGTTTTTGTTTTATTTTTGTTGTTTTGTTTTTCCTGTGATTTGAATTTCATTGATTATAAAGCTATTTTTGTTACTTGAGATCTTTGCTTTGCTTTTGTGCTTTTACTCTGGGCAATCAAAACCAATAAAAACTAAGCTTACTTTTGTATATATTGAAATAATTCCCATGGATGTATATGGGTGGCTGAGCTTGACATGGACTGTGTGAGGCCACTCCTTCTTCCTCTTACCATGCACATCTCTATGCATGTCTTGTACACAGATGCTGAACTCTGTGGTACGGTGTGGAGCATTATTGTATTGTAGTCAGGGTGGATAATTTCCAACACATGCTTCATACTTCTGATTCTAGGCATCAGTTTAGAATTGACTTTTTTCTTCTTTTCTGACATTAAGAAAATTAACTTTAGGCCAGGCGTGGTGGTGAATGCTTTTAATCCCAGCACTTGGGAGGCATAGGCAGGTGCTTCTCTGTGAGTTCAAGGCCAGCCTGGTCTACATAGTAAGTTCCAGGACAGCTGGGGCTACAGGAAGACCCTGTCTTAAAACAGTCAAACAAAAGAGGAAAATTAACTTTCTAACATGTGGCTTCCTGGTTCATTAGTATGTGTGTGGGTAATTGGATTTGAAAAATATTATAATCTGGTCCTGGTTTTTGCTTTTTTCTGATTTTGCCCCTCTTTTGTTTCTGAGTATTATTTTGGTCATTTGTTTTGCATTCATTCATTTATCCATTGGACAAAAGTCTTAAAAAGTCTCTGTATATGTCACTAGTCTATGCCCTAGATGTAGTTGGTTCCACTCTTACCTATGTCTAGGTGACAACATGGTCTCTTTGTTGTCATATTTTCCCATTTTTTAAATAAAAGGTTTCATCTGTGAATTATCACCTTCCCACTTAGGCATTCAGCTTAACTCCCGTCCGCTTTGCTGCCATGTTTGTACATCTTAGTATGTGGTGCGACACGGGACATGACTCCTTCATGATGTCCACAGACATAAATGTTAAATCCAAGTAGTGGCTCACTGAAACCTATTCATTTAGGCAATAGTATGAAATGACTACTAAGTGCAAGACTTTGTACTCAGGTCTGTTGGGTCTCGAAAGGTGGAGACCTACAGTCTGTGCTGTGGACAGAGGAGTGTACAGCTTTTCATCTTGTCAGTTATTGGACTTGATCTGGGCTTTTCTGGTCGTTTGCAGGCACTGCTGCACATACACCCAGAATTACAGACTCATCGATCACAAAGGCACTTTTGTGTTTTAACAGATGTCTTCAACAAATGTTTTCTGAGCACATACATTTGTTTCTGATTGGTTTTTATTTTCTCTAGTTTTCTTCTCTTACCCATTCTAATGGCCTAGATCTCTCGTCTTGTTTTGGAGTTAAGACATAGGACAATGTTCAGTCGTTTGTAATCATGTTTCCTGCAGTTTGTGTTTTATAGACCATTGTTTTCAGATTAGTATAAATGTCAGTATATTTTCCAAGCTTGGAACCTGGTATGTTCTAGGATCATAAAAATGATGCTGCTTTCCAGGTGAAAGCATAGCCTGGCAGTGGAAGATGGCCAGCCATGATGCTGAAAGCTATGGTCAGCCCATGGGATCTGCAGGCAGGGACTCTTCAGAGTTGAGCATAATTCGGCTGAGATGAGCAGGCCATCGTACCCACACACTGACTAATCAGTGCGTGCAGGGCACCAGGCCTCTCCTTGTGCTGAGCGAGTAGCTGGTGCTGAAGCAGTCCTTGAGGAAGGAAGGACTGACTGACAGTTGATGCCTTCCATCCAGCAGCATCTTAGCACCTAAAGACACACACTGGGAGCACTTCACCAAGGGCCCTGTTGGCTGTGGGTGTCCTAGTGAGCATCCTGGGCAGTGTCTTCATGGAGGGCTGTGTGTTCAGCCTTCCCTTCCATTTCTAGAACTGGAGAGTGAGCAGCCTCATTAAGGAACATGACACCTTATTTTTCTCCTATTAGTTCTCCGTGCCCCCCCCATGTTGATATCACACTTCTAACAATAAGGTGACTGGAAGTCTTCTTTGGAACCACCTTTGAAGATTATTAACACTTATTAATTGCTTTTTAAAAATGCTTAACACTCTGAGAAGTCACTGTTCCAGTTTGAAAGATAAATATGGTCAGCTTATTTTAAGAATTACAAAACTATTGTTTGCATATCCCTTAAGGATTTTTCTGGCCTGTTTAACAAAGGGAATGTTCAAATTACTGCTTTTTTTTAAAATAAGAGAAAAAAATTTTAATTTTAGAGAGTAGAATGGTTAGCTTTGTATTTTGGCTCTTAATCAACCCTAAAACAAATGCTTTTCATCTCCATCAAAGTTTTTGTCAGCAAATATAAAAAAATGTTGAAAAATCACAACATATTCCAGAAAGCCCATGACAACGATGATGAAGAAGATCCAGTATTTCTTTCCTAAGTGTTAAAACTGTACCCATTTTGATTGGGGAGTTAGCTCAGTGATTAAGAGCACCTACTGCTCTTGCAGAGGACTGCAGTTTGGGTCTCAGCACCCATGTCAGGTGGCTCACAACTACCTGTAACTCTAGCTCCAGGAGAGGTGACGCCCTCTTATGGCCCCCGAAGGTAAGTGCACTCATGGGCACATACGTAGATATACAAATATACAGGCAATTAAAAATAAAATAAAAATAAAAGTCTAGCTAGGTATGGTGGCACCCGCCTTTAATCCTAGAGGCAGAAGCATGTGGAGCTCTGTGAGTTCAAGGCCAGCCTGGTCTACATAGTGAATTCCAGGACAGCTGGGCCTACAGGGAGACCCTGTCTCAAAAAAAGATCAAAACAAAAAACAAAAGACAAACAAACAAACAAAAATAACTTTAGAATTTTTTTTTTTTTACCTATAATGATTTCTAGTTTTCTGGTTTGTTTTGTGCCTTAGTCACAAATATTTATGTCTTTACTATCTTCTGCTCAGGTATCTGGAACTCAGGTGATTTCTCTGATTTGAGTTGGGCGTTTTAGAAAGAATATTCTGGTTTGTTCAAGTCTGGGTCTCAAGGAAATAGAAGCTGCATAGAGACAGGCAGTTTTAGACCTACCCTTTCAGAGATTTTTATGGAGAAAGAAGAATTTAATTTTATCCTAGGCAGGTAACTTGTATGGGTAGTTTGCTTCCAAGTAAATTCTAAAATTAGGGATGGGTTCTGAAAGGTGTCTAGGAACGGAGGACAGTGAGGTGTTTAGTGATTTCCTTAACCTCCTAGGTGGTCGTTGGCTGGCCACCATCCTGGGCCCTTTTCTCTTTTCCAGTTTCTTGCCCAGTCCTGTTTGTGGTCTGCAGTTGTCAGTGTTGGGTGGTAGACAGGAGTCATTGCTGGACTCGGTTTGGACCATTTCTACTTCTTTAGCAGGAGAAATCAATTGAGGGTTTTATTTTGACATTTGGCTTTCTTTAGTCTTTATAGATGGTACCTTGCTGTGATGTAGAACTTCTGAGTCCTGAGTCCTTAATCTAGGAATATTCTCAGAATGTGGTGCTGTGACCTCATGCTTAATTTTCTACAAATGAGAAGTTAATGAGAGAGTATGTAAACATTTAGCCAGCTGACATCACATATTCATTTTCACTGACTCGGGAGCCTCTGTGTACAAAGATAGAGCCTAAACTTTAAGCAGCTATAGCAAAATAGAAGAAAATTATGGATAGTATGGATATTTTATCTTTTTTTCTTGAATTGACAATCTGAATTGTTAGATGAGTGTATTACTATAGGAAACTTTTTTTCTGTTGTTCTTTATTTTAAATTTTCAGTTCTGGGGAATCAAACATGTAAAGTGTTCTCCCACTGAGATTACCCCCCCCCCCAGTTCCTGAGATGTTAACTCGATATACAGTTTGTTGACAGTTGAAGAAGTACAGATAGATAGTGTTTACTTTTTTTTCTAACCCATTTGTAGCTGGTAGGTATTGGAACAGCAGAGGAGGTAATGTTTTTCTTTATGTGAAGTCAATGATCTAACTGCCTCACTGATTAAATACTTGTCTGGGTTGGGCTCTTCCTTGAATAGAGGCTTACTTGGAAAGATAAGGATTTCAACTGATCCTACATGTCAGCCATCACTTGCGTGAATGAATCCTATATTTCAGAGATGGCCAGTTTTGGTACCTAGTGAGTGAAAAGTGTGTAGTCTGTGTGAGACCATTGTACCATTGCATAAATACTGTCTAGGGGTACTGAACTCCAGAAATTGGGCTCTAGATTTCAAAAGATTGAGTTTAGTCATCTTAGAAAGGAGGACAGGGTCAGGAAAGATGGCTCAGAGATAGAGATTTCTACTCTTGCAGAGGACCAGAATTAGGTTTCTGGCACCCACGTGGGGCAGCTTACAAATGCCTGTTAACTTCAACTCCAAGTTCTCTGATTCCTTCTTCTGGCCTTTGAGAATACCTGTGTGCACATGCACAGTACATATACATAAATAGAACTACAGAGAAATCTTAAAAGTGGAAGAAAAGCTGGGCATGGTGCATACCTTTAATCCCAGTACTTGTGAAGTGGAAGCAGGTAGATTCTGTGAGTTCAACGTCAGCCTGGTTTACATAGTGAGCCAGGGGCAGCTATATAATGAGACCATTTCTCAAAAACAACAGTAACAAAATAAGTCGGACAAACTTATTAAGTATATTTCTAAATGAAGGCACTATAGGTCTCGTTATCTAGCTTACCCTTTAAAAATAAACACATTAAATAGTTTAAGTGTGTGTGTAAGTGATTAGCACATACCTTGTCCCTCCTTGACCTCTCTCTGGGTGGATTGGCTTGGCTTCGGTCACTCTCCAGCGCCCTGACAGGTCAGTGTCTGTATAGTTTGTCTTCCCAACGACCCGGCCTGGTTTCTTTCCTTTTCTCCTTCTGCATTTCTTGTTCTTTATCTGATCCCGGAAACTCATTCTCACAGTCATACCCTCCACATTCTCAATAACAGCCTTCTCTCATAATCTTCATTTTGAAGCAGCCCCATCTCTTGGCCCCACCCTCGAACCTCTCCAGCCCCCTGTGTCTAGGACCTCCACTCTAGCAACCTTGTGAGTTTCCGGTTCTTAAAGCAGTGGATTTCCCTACTGTTGTATCTGTCACTCCCAATGCTCTTTTTTCTTTCTTTTTTTTTATTTTTTTATATCCATCTTGAATCCCATAAGATATTTGTTCGCCTAAGTCCATTCTAGCTAAGTCTTCCTTGCTGTCTAAATCCAAGCTCAGAGCTTAATGTCATTGGTGCCAAACATGCGGGTGCTCCTGCTGCTGTCTCTTGGGTTCAGGGCTGGTACCCTCCAAGGGCCACTCTTGCTGCCTGCCTTCCAGGTAGCCTGTCTTCCAGGTACTCACCATTCAGTCTTCTTCCATTTCACTTCTTTATTCTCCTCAGCACTGCCTTCCTCACCTTTAGTCCTTGCTAACAATATATTTTGTGGGTGTGAGGTGTGGCTCAATGGAAGAGTGCTCTTCTAGTACACATGAGGCCCCAAGTTTGATCATCAGCACTGAAAACAAAAGAAGACATGAATTTAGTTTTAGACTTTACTGAAAATGTGAGTAGTTGTGTGTGATTGAGAGCTTAACAAGCCTCCTCTCTGCACTAGGGGTGTTGGCTTCAGCACTTCCGTGCTAATCCACCTCTCCACCTTACCTTCTTACCCTCTCACCTGTTCAGATGCATGCTGGCAGTTGTTATTCTCTCTGGATATTTCTTTTTCTCATTCTCTTTCTCTACAGATCATTTCTACTGGCCTGCATATTTTTTATTTTTTCCATCTGAAGATAGCTCCCAGACCCCCATGTTCTCTGTAGCTTACAAGTTCTTTGTTTTAACCTTTCCTTTATAGCTAAATCTCTTCACATCATATTTATAGCTCTCATTGTCTTTCTTTTCCTTTTTTTTTCCCCTTTGTTTGGTCCCAACGAGGCATCAGTGGTAAGGTCCTCAGCTGTCCTCCGGCGTTCTGTAGACAGTTGCTCGTTCTCTTCTTGGGGGCACTTTCTTCATTGGCTGCTTTTTCTTTTCCTCTAAGCTCTGTGTCTGTTGTTTCTCAGCTCACTGTTTCTCCCCTCCATACTATTAATATTAGAGTAACTGTGACCACACTTTGAGCTCTTTTTTTCTCTCCTAAATTTACTATGTAATTATATCCCATCCCATGTCATTATTAAGTAAAACTACTTACTATACTCAAGACTTCATGCTTGGGGCTGGGCAGATTGCTCAGTGGTTAAGAGTGCTTACTTTAGCAGAGGATCTGAGTTCTATTCTTAGCACCAACCCTGTGGGTTAAAACTGCCTATAACTCCAGCTCCAGGAGATATGAGACCTGTGGCCTACTGAGGGCACCTGTACTCATGTGCACATATTCATACACAGACACACATAGGTACATACAATTAAAGATAAAATCGAGCTTAAATTTTTTGATTTATTGTGTGTATTTTATTTTATGTATGTATCTGCATATGTGTAGGTGCACCTATGTCATGAAATGCCTGCTGGAGACAGAAGAGGGTGTCAGATTCCCTGGAACTAGAGTTACAGATGAACTGTTATTAACCACCATTTGAACACTGGTATTCTGCAAGAACAGCCAGTGCTCTTATCTGCTGAGCCATCTCTCCAGCCCCAAGATAAAATATACCTTTTATTTAAAAAAACTTTTTTATTATTTTTAAATTTTTATTCATTTTTTATGTGTATGAATGTACTGTCTGCATGTAGGTTTGTGCACCCATGTTGTGCAATGCCGAGGAGGTCAGAAGAGGGTGTCGGATTCCCCTGGAACTGGAGTTAAAGACGGTTCTCAGCCACCATATGGGTGCTGGGGATCGAACCCAGGTCCTCTGCAAGAGCAGTTGGCGCTCTTAACCACTAGGCCATCTCTCCAGCCCTGATAAAATATATCTTAAAAACACTTCTAACTCATGTGCTCAGCAGTCCAGCTGATACTCTACCTAAACGTCCGAGGCAAACATTGCCAAAGCACAACTTAGGAATTTCTCACCCCAGGAAGCTTTTCATAGCTTTTTATGTATCTTTTCACCTTAGTTATTGGCTATGGTATCCTTTCAGTTACTTGGGTGCAAAGCCTTTGAGTTATTCTTAGCAGCTCTCTGATTCGTACCACTTGCCCATTTCATCAGTGAATCCTTTGACTCGATGACTAAGACTACATCCAGTCTCCCTCCTCTTTCCACCATCTCTGCTGCCTTGGCATTACATGCCAACATTATAATCACCTGAACAAAAAGCCTGACTCTTAAATTTAAAGAGTGGGCCTAAGCTCAGAGGACACTTTCCTTCCAGATATCTCTTGGAACAGTACTGACAGAACTGTCTCCTTGAAGCTCTGTCTCAAGTCTGGCCCCACCCAAGATTTTATTGAAAATGATTTCTCCAGCTTCAATTGGGGAAGTATAAGCTTGGCTCCACTCTTAAGATTGACAAATCATTTGGTCTTTTCATCTCTAGTTTTAAAGTATCTCATTCACTCAAGGTCACGTGTCCTTCCCAGTCTTCACTGTGTGTAGTGGAGATGGGTGTGCTGTCTTTCAGCACTTTTATGATATGTTAAATTCTTAAGCATTCATTCATTTATTCATTCATTCATTCATTATCTTTTGGAGGGATTGAAGTTCCTGAGGAAACAAGATCATGTGCCCAGGTCACAAGGTACAAGATAACATGCTTTTCCTGAGTTAATTAAAAGTCTTTACTGTAATTCTGTCCATTTATAGTCATTCACACATGCTTCAATACATCTCTAGTTCTTACTGGAATGTTTCAATATCCTGTAATCAATCTTGCTATATCCTCCTTTGCTGTTTACAGACTATTCAGAAAATACCAGCCAGAGGGATACTGTTGAAATGAGACTCAGAATAGCCTGGCTTTGCTCAGCAACTTCCTGTTTCTCTCACCTGCTTTCTGACTCATCCTCACAGTAAGTTAGTGTTTACAAGGGAGGTTTACTAGTACTGTGAACTTGACAGGCTCTGGAATCACCTGGGAGATGAGCCTCTTGCTAGGCCTGTGGGGGGTTATTGGGATTATATTAATTGGCATGGAAGGACCCATCTTAATTTCCAACAGACCATTCCTTGGTCTGAGGATTATGGGCTGTGCAAGTGGAGAAGGTGAGCTGAACACTAGCATACATTCCTGGCCCTCTCCTTGCCTGTGGATGTAATGTGACCAGCTCCTACATCCGGGACGTCTCTGCCATGATGGACTGTGCCCTGGAACTGTGACTGAAGTTAACCCTTTCTCCCTTAAGTTGCCTTCGTCAAGAGTTTTGTATCCCAGCAACAGGGAAACTAAGACAAAGGGGCTAGAGGACCTGCCTGATCTAAGCTGCCACCCTCTATTTTTTGCCTTCAAACGACTGCTTTCCACCCTGTGCCGTTTCTCTGATATGCACGATGTACTTTTACCACGGTCTTTGCAGCTATCACATTAGTTACTTTTGCCTGCCTGTGACCAAAACATCTGATGGACAAACTCCAGCAAGGAAAGATGACCTTCTGGCTCCCAGTTGTACACAGCTCAGCCCCGGATTGCTTGGGGCCATGTGCTCCAGCAGAGGAGCATGCTGGTGGGAGCTTGTGGTAGAGTGTGGCAGTTCACATCACAGCAGGTGGGAAGCAGACAGAAGGGTTATGCATTTCAGTCAGTCGGTTGGAGACCCTGGCCCATTCAGTTAATCTGAAGACTGGATGTAGTCTAGTTAGCCCACATTCACTGGGGCTTTCCTCATTCAGTTAATCTTCTCTGAAGTGCTCTCACAGATAATCCCTAGGTGTGCCTTAGTCTTTTAGGTGATTGCAACCCTGTCAAGGTGACATCGAAGATTAGCCATCCCAGGCCCTGTGCCTAGACACTCCTGTGTGTGTGTGGGGGGGTATACCCCCTCCTGTATGTGGTACACCCCACTTTTTTTTTTGAGACAGGGTCTCCCTGTAGCCCCAGCTGTCCTGGAACTCACTGTGTAGACCAGGCTGGCCTTGAACTCACAGAGATCCTCCTGCCTCTCACCTCATCATTTCATTCAGCTCGGTTCTCAGATGTCCCGTCAGTGGGGACTTCCTGGTCTGTGATCTCCCTGTTTATTGCCACATTAGTTCTACCTCCACATCGCCCCCATTCTGCTTCGCTAGTGTGCACTACACTCATTCTCACACTCACGCATCATATATCTGTCTCCTTTGTTTTCATTGTCTAGACTGTAAGCTTCATGAGGAAGTAAATTTTTTGTTTACTCTAACGCGCTGAAAAGTGTTTATGCGATGATAAGTACTTTATGAACATTTGTTGAATAAATATGTGAATAATTTTAGTCTTTTTGCATCAGGATTCTTCTGTTACAGATGAGAGTAGAGCCTTAGGTCAGTGAGCAATGTGTGGAGCTAGCAGTCGTGGTCTCCTTGTCTTATGACACTTTGCTGTGCATATTTATTACTTCATCTATCAGGATATTCCGTGCATGAACTTTATGTTGCATTATAAGGCTGAAGAAGTCATCAGCATTGTCCGTGTTTTTAGGCAGTATTATGGAATAAACAGAAACAAGTTTAACCTTGAGTTCATGGTAAAGCATTTTCTGTTAGAGCATGGAAAAATGTTGGTGAAATTTGTTCAACTATTTCCTTTGG
Organism: Rhizomys pruinosus; assembly: GCA_009823505.1. Taxonomy (NCBI): domain Eukaryota; kingdom Metazoa; phylum Chordata; class Mammalia; order Rodentia; family Spalacidae; genus Rhizomys; species Rhizomys pruinosus. The sequence goes on along the minus strand of VZQC01010065.1, from coordinate 1,891,853 downwards.
AGTAAGAGTTCTCAGAAATTTATTCACCTTTTCTGCCTTCCAGTGGCAAAAAGGCTGTGTATCAAGATGAAAGGCGCCTGCATCCTGTCAACTCCATGCAGGGAGGAACAGATGGGTGCTGCAGGTTTGGCTGCGGTGGTGCAGGGATGTGGGCTCCACTGGAGGCCACTGAAGGGTGTGCTCATTTGCTGCAACCGTATTGTGCTTGGTGTAGTAGAATCACAGATTCTCAGAAATGATCTACGTACTTCCAGTCCAGGAGGGCACTGATGAGGCACAGAGGCCACACTCTGAAAAGACAGTTAGTCCCAGATCCTGATGAGGATGAGTCACGGTTTTGAGTTTCTGCAGCTGCTTTTAGCGTTGCCAAGTACAGGATGTGTCTAGTTGGCATTCCCAACACCTGCCCTCTTTGTTGCTCATGTTCCAATGGCATAATTGAGCTGAAAGAAAATTCTGCATACCAAGATGAGCTAATATCCTGGGTTATATAAGTGGGATATGAATACCACCAGGTCGGTCCCAGAATGTTTCGGTTCCTGGTCACCAGACTGTATGTCTACTCGGGTCTCTGAAATTAGAATTTGTCATGGAATTGTTGATATCAGCTAAGAGAAGGTGAAATTTTAACCAAGATTTGAGTTTTTGTTAATAAAGTAGTACACTGTAGTTTGAAGGCAATATCTCAAAAGTTTATCAAGCTCTTCTAACTTTTTTTCCCATGAATATAATTTTGTTTTGCTAAAACTGCATTTCAGGGGCTGTCCCAGCATCCACATGGCAGCTAACAACCATCTGTAAGTCCAGTTCAAGGGGATCTGATGCCTCTTCAGACCTCTGTGGGCACTGCATGATACAGGTGCAGTTACACACATGCAGGCAATATACCCATAAAGATAAAACTAAAAATAATAAAACTGTATTTCAATTTAATTATTGTGTCACATAAAATTATGTACTGTACATCTGGGCCACACACATTGCCTCTTTAATATTATTATTATTATTATTTTGTCATTTTGAGACAGGTCTCCCTGCAGCCCCAGCTGTCCTGGAATTTGCTCTGTAGACCAGGCTGGCCTTGAATTCACAAAGATCCACCTGCCTCTGCCTCTCAAGTGGTAGGACTAAAGGCGTGCGCCACCACGCCTAATATTACTTATATATTTTAAAAATCAAATCACTATACATTGCATGTTGAACATATTCCTCCTACCCCATTCCCCAACCCTCCCGGTTTGGGTCCTTTTCTGTTCCCTTTTGTCTACATCCCTGCTAGAGTTTGTCATCATATGTTTACTTAACAGTTGTGACCTGAGTAAGATGGAATCTCCCTGTAGTTTTTACCTTTCTCTGAGGGTTGGTGACATTGAATACTTTCATGTGATCTCTGGCCATTTGTATTTCATCTTTTGAGAACTGGCAGCTCATGTCATTAGCTCAGTTATTGATTTTGATTTCATGCTCATTGAGTTCTTATATGATTTTGATATTGACATTTTTCTCCCATTCCATACCCTGTCTACTCAGTTAGCTGTTTCCTTCACTGTGCAGAAGCCTTTTAATTGCAAGAGGTCACATTTGTCCATTGTTGGCCTTATTTCCCAGCTCCCTTGCAGTCTTATTCAGAGAGTCCTGCCTCTGAGTCGGATGCTCTCTTCTTGATCTCCGTGGGTGTTGCATGACATGGGTGCCCTTATATACACAAAAGCAGTACACTCATAGACATAAAATAAAAATAATAAAGAAAATATTTTTTAAAAAGTCTCATTCTAAATTATGCATTTGCCTATTTCCTCATTCAGTTGTGTTAATTCTTCCAATGTCCTTTGAACCTGTGTTCTCTGTATTCAGATTTAGGATTCTTCTGTCCTTCTGAATTTAACTCTGCAGTAGTTTGGTAAATGTCTCCCATAGGCTCCAAGTATTTGAACATTTTGTCCTCAGTGGTGCTGTTTGGCAGGTTTTGGAGGTGTGGCCTTGCTGGAGGAAGTAAGTTACAGGGGGCGGGCTTGAGAGTTGTTAAGCCTTGTGGGATCTCCCCCGTTTCTCTAGGATCCCCCCGTTTCTCTAGGATGCCCCCGTTTCTCTAGGATCCCCCCCGTTTCTCTAGGATCTCCCCCGTTTCTCTAGGATCCCCCCTTTTCTCTAGGATCCCCCCGTTTCTCTAGGATCTCCCCCGTTGTTTCTCTAGGATCTCCCCCGTTTCTCTAGGCTCTCCCCCGTTGTTTCTCTAGGATCTCCCCCGTTTCTCTAGGATCCCCCCGTTTCTCTAGGATCTCCCCCATTCTCTTGGCTCCTGGTGCCTTTGTGAAGATGCTGTCGCTCCGCTTTCTCCCCGACCTGCCTCCTGCCGTTTCTCCCCTCCAGATGGATTCTTACTCCTCCGGAACCTTAAGCCCAATAACCTCTAACTTCTTTTTTTTCAGTTTTTTCTTTTTTTTAAATTATTAAACTTTTTCCATAGGTCACACATCATTTCTCCACCGAATCTAGAGTCGCTTGCCCTTCCATGATCCCATCCCACCCAAGTCCCTGCACTCTGCTGTACATGTCCTGCATCTTTTTCTGAGTCTTTCCAGAGTTTGTTTTTTCTTTTTTTTCAGTTTTTTTTTGTTCTCTCCAACTTATATTGCTACAGTATGTATACATATACCTGTCTTCAATTACTTTTTTTTAACATTTTTTTTATTGATGCTTTGTGCATTTCATACATCATTTTCCAATTCAGTTCAGACATATTTCCCTTTCCCTTCTCCCCCACCCCCACACCAACCCAGATCATGCATTCTGCCATAACTGTCCTGCATATTTCTCTCAGTTTTTTTTTTCATTTTTTAGCTATAAGTGATAATCCATGAGTACAAGCATCCTTCATGTAAAACCAATTTGCAGGCTGTTGTGCCCAAGCCCCCACAGCCCCACCTTCCAGCGGGGGGAGAGGGGTTGTATGTTCAATCAAGTTGATAAAATGAGTGTCCAGACTACATTGCTGTAGTTTCACCATTCACCCCAATCGTAGCCCTTACATTCTACCACGCCCCCTCTTCCACAGGTTGTTCCCTAGGCTTAGAAAAGGGGCACAGGTGGATGAGAGGTAAAACAGTCCACTCTCTCTGGAGCTGTTGACTTGGACTCTGGTCAATTCTGGCTGTTTCCTTTCATGGGCTGACAGTTTGTCCAGGAATAACCTTTCGATCCTACTAATGAAGAACAAGCAATTAGATATATAGGTATTTAAGCAGCACTAATAGTTATGGTAGGTTACTTTAGCATAGACACATGTTTGGATATGTTAATCCATGAATTACAATTTTCCCCCCTGTTAAATATGACAGGGTCTTACTGTGGCTTATAACATCTCCTAACCTGTAGAGGATGTAAGCTTGTGGCATCAGCCATGGGTTATTTCTCCAAGGGGAGAGCCAATAGCCAATTAGATTTGGGATATACAGGCACATGGCTGCCTCTGCTGCACAGTATTTCCAGGCAGGTGAGGTGTAGCTGGTGCTGACGGTGGAGTCTTGCTTGACTCAGGGAGACCCATATTTGCTTTATTGGTTTAGTGGCCTTTGGTAACACTCTCTGGCATTCCAGAGGCCATCTGTACACTTGCATGTGTGGTCTCAATACATCCCTCCCATGTTAACGTCAGGTCTTCGGCAGCAGGGTCTTATTGCCTCTCCTCCTGTAGGTATCCCAACTTAGAGGCAAGGAGCCCTTACCTTTTGTGGGGCCTTGGATCCCCTGGCCAACATCCACCTGGTAGAACAATCCATTGCTGATGTCAGAGCTCCTGTATTAATATATTTTGCCTGAGTGCATAGCCCTAGGACTTTAGTATTATATTTGGTTCTGAACAGAGAGTAATCCCTTCCACAGTTCCCATGTCTAGTAGTCAATTAAAGAAAGCAGTTTTACCGGTTTTATAAGAGATTACCTCTACAATAGTTGTCTCCAATTTACAGTTGGGGAGCGACCTCATCATTGTCATATTTCTCCTTGTTCTATGGGTGGGAAGGCAAGGAAGTCTCTCATATCAGAACCTTTGTGGCACCTAGAAGGTAAGTTTCATTAGGACTCATTATAACTAGTTGTTACATGTAGGATCCACAGAGGGGTTCGATGTTTATGGCAATCTGAGGCTTTTCTTCCTTTGAATGTTCAGACGGGTCAGCCTTTCCGTTGCCACTTTTTGGTACATCCTACTCAATGCAAACCTGTATCTTTTCTTTCTCAGCCGTTAAGTTGGTGACGTTTTGTCCTGTTGGAACAAACAAATCTTTTCCCATAGTTAGTTTTAAGATTTGAATTGCAAGGGTTTGATGAAAAGGTTTCATGTCTTTCTGTATCCCCCCCCCTTTTTTTTAGCGTATGAGTCTCCAGAAGACAGTTGTATTATACATGACTATAGGGTGGAGTCAAGGCACAGATTTCATCAAATTCACCCATGTTGTTTTGGGTGACTATATATGATTAACTTGGGAAGCAAACTTAATTTTTACGTTAAATCATCTTAAAGAGAATGCTACAAGGTGATACTGTACAACAGAGAAATTATAGAGAACATTTGTATGTGTCAATCCCAAAGTTCTTGCTCTACAGATTTTATGTAAAGCAAATGTGGGCAACAGCGAATTATATCTCCATTTAATTCAGATGCATTACCATTTTTATCAGATTCTGTAAACCAATGTTGTTTAATATACACATGTTTACTTTTACTTTTACTAAGTCCTAAAACACCATGTGTCCTGTAGACAGTGTCTAGGCGAAACTGGGTACTTGCTGAGCTCACGTCAATTAAATATGCCTTAATCGAATATACACCCGTGTCCCTCTCCCACCCATCCCCCCTTTCCAATTCACCATTTCAGTCCATTTTCTGATGCAGTCTTTCTGTTGTTCTTTTACTATGCCTCCCTCTCCATGAGAAATATTTATATCTGGGTTGTTGGTACTAGCATCCACATATGAGGGACACCATTTGTCGTTTGTTTTTCTGGGACTGTGTTACTTCACTTAACATAATGTCTTCCAGCTCCATCCATTTACCTGCAAATTTCATGATGTTGTCCCTCTTTACTGCTGCATAGTATTCCATTGTATACATGTACCACATTTTCTCTATCCACTCGTCAGTTGAAGGGCACCTGGGCTGGTTCCAGCTTTTTGCTATTGTGAACAGAGCTGCAATAAACATAGCTGTGCATGTATCTTTGCAGTAAGTTGTGTCTTGTGGGTATATACCCAGGAGTGGTATGACTGGGTCAAATGGAAGGCTCATTTTGAGTCTTCTAAGGGTTCTCCACACTGCTTTCCATAGTGGCTGTACAAGTTTACATTCCCACCAGCAATGGATGAGTGTTCCCCTTTCCCCACAACCTCTCCAGCACTTGGTATCATTCATGTTCCTGATCCTAGCCAGTCTTATTGGAGTAAGGTGATATCTCAGAGTGGTTTTAATTTGCATTTCCTTAATTATCAGAGATGTTGAACACTTCTTAAGATGTTTCTCGGCCATCTCTAACTCCTCCTCTGTGAAGTCTCTATTCAGATCTTTGCTCCATCTTTTGAATGATTCATTTGTTTTCTTTCTTCTTTGTTTTTTGAGTAGCTTGTATACTCTGGAAATTAATGCTTTGTCAGATGTATCTGCTGTGAAGGTTTCCTCCCACTCTGTGGGTCTTCTCCTCACTTCCTTTATTGCTTCCTTTGATGTACAGAAGCTTTTGAGTTTAATGAGGTCCCATTTGTCAATTGTCGATCTTATTTCTTGTGCAGCTGCTGTCTGATTTAGGAAGTCTTTTCCTACACCTATGTCTTGTAGTCTGCTGCCAAGCTTCTCTTCTATCACCTCCAGAGTTTGGGGTTTCACGTTGAGGTCTTTGGTCCATCTGGAGTTGACCTTTGTACAAGGTGAGAGGTAGGGGTTTAATTTCATTCTTCTACAAGTGGTGATCCAGTTTTGCCAGCACCACTTGCTGAAGATGCTGTCTTTCTTCCATTGTGTCTTCTTGGCCCCCTTGTCAAATATGAGGTGGCTGAAATTGTATGAGCTCAGGTTTGGATCTTCAGTTTTATTCCATTGGTCAACTGGTCTGTTTTTGTGCCAGTACCAGGCTGTCTTTATGACTATAGCCCTGTAGTATAGTTTGATGTCTGGTATAGCGATCCCCCCTGTATTGCTCTTTTCACTCAGGGTTGCTTTGGCTATTCGGGGTCTTTTGTTTTTCCAAATGAAATTGAGGATTTTTTTTTCCAAGCCTGTGAAGAAACTCTTGGGGATTTTGATTGGGATCGCATTAAATCTGTACACTAGTTTGGGTAGGATGGACATTTTTACTATATTTATTTTCCCAATCCATGAGCATGGGAGGTTTGTCCATCTTCTGATGTCTTCCTCAATTTCCTTTTTCAGGGGTTTAAAATTTTTGTTGTAGAGATCCTTGGTGTCTTTGGTTAGGTTTGTTCCTAGGTATTTTATTGTTTTTGAGGCTATTGTGAGTGGGAAGGTCTCCTTGTAGTCCTTCTTCAATTGCTTGTTGTTGGTGTACAGAAAGGCTACTGATTTTTCTAGGTTTATTTTGTATCCTGCCACTTTACCAAAGCTCTTAATCGTTTCTAGGAGTTTTCTGGTGGAGTTCTTAGCATCCCTTAGGTAGACAATCATATCATCAGCAAAAAGGGATAGCTTGACTTCCTCTTTTCCAATTAGAACTCCTTTAATTTCCTTTTCTTGCCTTATTGCCCTAGCTAGGGTTTCTAGCACTATATTGAAGAGGAGTGGTGACAGGGGGCAGCCTTGCCGAGTTCCTACCTTTAAGGGGAATGCTTCTGTCATTTCCCCATTTAGGATGATATTGGCTGTGGGTTTTCTGTATATGGCTTTGATTACATTGAGGAATGATCCCTCCAGACCAATTCCCTCCAGGACTTTAAACATGAAAGGATGCTGGATTTTGTCAAAGGCTTTCTCCGCATCAATTGAGATGATGGTGTGGTTTTTGTCCTTCAGTCCATTGATATGTTTGATGATGTTTATTGATTTTCGTATGTTGAACCATCCCTGCATGTCTGGTATGAATCCAACTTGGTCATGGTGGATGATTTTCTTGATGTGAGTCTGTATGCGATTTGCCAGAATCCTGTTTAGAATTTTGGCATCTGTGTTCATTAGGGAGATGGGTCTATAGTTCTCCTTTTTGGTTGTATCTTTCCCTGGTTTTGGTAGTAGCGTAATGCTGGCTTCATAGAAGGAATTTGGGAGAAGTCCCTCCATTTGTATCCTTCTAAACAATTTAAGTAGTAATGGTTGTAAGTCTTTACGAAATATTTTATAGAATTCTGCCGTGAATCCATCCGGGCCTGGGCATTTTTTGGTTGGGAGGCTACTTATTACATCTTCGATTTCTTCCTGTACTATTGGTCTGTTTAGGCTGTCGATCTCTTCTTGGTTGAGCTTTGGTGATTCCCAGGATTTCAGATATTCATCCATTTCTTCTAGGTTTTCAAACTTAGTAGAATATAAGTTTTTGAAGTAGTCCCGTATGATTGTCTGGATCTTTTCATTGTCTGTTGTGATATTTCCCCTTTCATCACAGATTCTATTGATTTGGAGTTGTTCCCTCTTTCTTTTGGTTAACTGGGCTAGAGGTCTGTCTATCTTGTTTATTCTCTCAAAGAACCAACTTTTGGATTCATTGATTTTTTGTATGGTTTTCTTTGTTTCTATTTCATTGATCTCTGCTCTGATTTTTGTTATTTCTTCTTGTCTGCTCCGTTTAGGGTTCATTTGTTGTTGTCTCTCAAGTATTTTTAGCTGCAGTGTTAGATCGTTCACTTGTGCTCTTTCTGTTTTTTTAATGTGGGCACTTAGAGCTATAAACTTCCCTCTTAGGATTGCTTTAAGAGTGTCCCATAGATTTTGCTGTGTTGTTTTATCATTGTCATTCAGTTCCAGGAATGTTTTTATTTCTTTTTTTATTTCTTCCTTGACCCACTCATTATTCAGGAGAGTGTTGTTTAGTCTCCATGTGTTCCTGTAGGTTGTAGGGTTTATTCTGGTGTTGATATTGAGTTTTATTGCACTGTGGTCTGATAGAATGCATGAGATTATTTCAACCTTTTTATATTTGTTGAGTTTTTCCCTGTGTCCCAGTATATGGTCTATTTTGGAGAATGTTCCATGAGGTGCTGAGTAGAAAGTGTATTCTCTGGTGTTTGGGTGAAATATTCGGTAGATGTCTGTGAGGTCCATTTGGTGTATTGTGTCATTTAGTTCAGATGTCTCTCTGTTTATCCTTTGTCCTGTTGATCTGTCTAGAGGACTTAATGGGGTATTGAAGTCCCCTAGTATTAGTGTGCTGGGGTTAATCTGTGCCTTGAGATCCTGAAGAATTGTCTTTATAAAGTTTGGTGCACTGATGTTTGGTGCATATATATTTATGATTGTGAAATCTTCATCGTCAATTGTTCCTTTAATAAAGATGTAATGGCCCTCTTTGTCTCTTTTGATTTCTTTTGCTTTGAAGTCTATTTTGTCTGATATTAGAATAGCCACACCCGCTTTCTTTTTGGTACCATTTGCTTGGAATACTTTCTTCCATCCCTTCACCTTAAGTTGGTGCCTATCCTTGAAATTGAGATGGGTTTCTTGTAGACAGCATATAGATGGGTTTTGTTTCCTAATCCATTCTCCCAGTCTATGCCTTTTGATTGGGGAGTTTAGCCCATTAATATTTAAGGTTACAATTGAAAGATGGATGTTGCTTCCTTTCACTTTATTATCCATTTGGACTTCTAGCCTTTGATTTTGCTCCTATGGTTATGTTTTTATTAGTTTCTTTTCCTAGGTGTTTGAGGATTGTTGCTCCTCTCTTCTGCCCTTTGAATTGCTTCAAGTATTTTATGAAGAGTTGGTTTTCCAGACATGTATTCCATCATCTTGTTTATGTCATGGAAGATTTTTCTCTCTCCTTCAAGTATAGTCGACATTTTTGCTGGGTAAAGTATTCTGGGTTGGCATCCATAGTCCCTTAACACAGGGAATGCTTTGCTCCATGTTCTTCTTGCTTTCATGGTTTGAGGCGAGAAGTCAGTTGTAATTCTGATGGGTTTCCCTTTGTATGTGACTTGTTTTTCTTTTGTGGCCCTCAGAATTTTGTCTTTGTTTTGGGCATCTAGCATTTTAACTATGATATGGCGTGGGGTGTTTCTTTTCTGATCTTGTCTATTTGGGGTCCTATGTGCTTCTTGTATTTGTATGGGCTTGTCTATTTTTAGTTTGGGGAAATTTTCATCTATTATTCTGTTGAAGATCTGATCAATACTATTCTCTTGAGATTCTTCTCCTTCCTCTATTCCTATGATGCGGAGGTTTGGTCTTTTCATAGTGTCCCATATTTCCTGGTTGTTCCACTTTTGTGTATTTTTAAATTTTTCATAATCTTTATTTGAGCTTTTTAATTGCTCTGTGTTATCTTCCAGGTCTGATATTCTTTGTTCTGCTTCCTCCATTCTACTTCTGAGGCTTTTTCCTTTTCTTTCTTCTTGATTGACTGAGTGTTCTAATTCCTTTTTTGTTTCCTCCTGTGTTTTCTTTAGTACCTCCATTTCCTTTTTGAGCTTCTCAATCTCTTCTTTGTGCTTCTCAATCTCTTCTTGGTGCTCCTTACTTCTTTGGTTGGCTTCCTTTTTCAGTGTTTCTACTTCCATTCGGAGTTTGTTTTTTTCTCCCTCTAGTTCTTTCTGGAGTTTGTCAATCTGTTCCTTTAGTTCTTTCTGATGTTTGTCATTGTATCCCTCTAGGTCCTTTTTGAGTTTTTCATTTTCTCTCTTTAGTTCTCTGAATTCCTCTTTATGTTCTTTAATTTCTCTGCATAGGTCTGCAATTATTCCTCTAAGATCTGTTCCTTGGGTCTCCTCCAAGGGGTTCCCATTGTAGCTATCTCCTACTGGTTTGGTAGTGCTTGATGCAGGATTTTCCTGTGCCTTTCCCATGTTGTCCCTTCATCGTGTTCCTGGCATGTAGGCTTCCCTTTTGTGGTTCAGATCACAAATACCTTTTCATTATATTAGGGGATGGTTTTACTTTCCTCCTTCAGCTGCTTCCTCCCCCCCCCTTTCCACCTCCTTGTTTGTGGAGTATTGACTTGTCTAGTTTTCAATTTTGTAAACCACTCTTCTCTTCTTGTTCTGAAGGTTCTCCAAGATAAAGTCCACTTGGATTCTCACCAATCTTGGGGGGGGTATGCCTGACTTAGCCCATGCCCCTGCAGCCCGCACAAAGGTGCAGACCAGTAGCCTGACCCTCTGGCCCCGGCACCAAAGAAAGACGTAGGGCTGTCCCGCCCAGAGACACGACCCCCTACCTGCGGCAGATGCTTGCCCAAGTGGCTTCCCGGCAGCCCGCACAAAGGTACAGACCACTAGCCTGACCCTCTGGCCCTGGTGCCAAAGAAAGATGTAGGGCGGTCCCGCCCAGAGACACGACCCCCTACCTGTGGCAGATGCTTGCCCAAGTCCTGTCTTCAATTACTGGCAAGTGAATCTAGTCTGTAGCTGCCACCGCTTTGGGAACTCCTCAAAGACATGAGACACAGCTTTTTAACCTTCCAATATGGACTGAAGACTCATATCTCTCCAAGAATCCTCCAAACCTTCAATGCCAGATGGGGACTACTGAGATACCCAGCTTGTGGACTAAACAACTTATGGGGATGTCAGCCTTGTCAGAATATAGACTGCCATTGTTGGACTACCTGGACTGTATCATGGAGGCCAGTGCAGGGGGATCAAGACAGGACATGTGCTTACTGGACTTCATTTGGGGGACCATGGGAGGGAAGGACCCCAATGTGGAGCAAAAGTGCAGGATTGATGGCCGTTTGGGATTGCCAAGGAGGAGCCTTCAGGCACTTCCTTAAGGAAAACATGACATCTTTTAGGAAAACAAAACAAAACAAAACCCCTCTAACTTCTTTAAGTTGGCTTGATCATGATGTTTTATCACAGCAACAGAAAAGTAAGTAGTACAACTTTTAACAGTATTACGTCTGGCAGTGCCATCCCCCTCCCCCAGATGCTTTGTCTGCTGTTAAGAGTGATGGCCCTCTTCCTGTAAGTGGCCTTTGAAAATGGTTCCCTAGTCTCTTAACTCTGAAAACCATAGAAAATCATGCAAATCAGGAGGTTCAAATCTTGATTTCACTTTAAATACACCAGTGAAACTGCCCATGTCACCCAGGGTCTGTGTATCTGAAAAGATACCAAGCATAGGAGAGGCATCACTTTAAAGAAGCAGTGTGTTCCATTTGGGCAGTGTAACGGTGGAGTTGGTAGGTGCCCAAGCCAAACAGTGGGGCCGGACACAAGGCTGGTGGCCCCCAAAGTACTGAATTTTTGCTGCATATACTTAAAAATAAAGAGAGTAATGGTGACTCTCTAGTCTGAGCATTTCCAGGTGAACGAATCACCCAAGATTCGCTGTAGAATTTACAGAGCCCATGGTTGGATTAACCCATACTTGAGCTCCCGTGCCACATCGAAATGATCCTCACTGAAAGGCACAAACTGTTCCTAGGTCTGACAAGGAGGCTGTGCCAAAGAGAAAGATATCCCAGAAGAAACTGGAGAAACAACTACGGCCTGGGAATAATTTGAGCATGAAATAAATATAGATAAAAGTTTAAAAAAAAGTGATATCATCTTTCTTTTGGTTAGTTTTTTTACTATGTAGTTTTTTTTTAAGTGGCTTTTTTTTTTTTTAAATCCCAGTGTGGCACTATTTCTTTTAACTGGAATATTAATACAGTTTCTCATTGACATCAATAATCATGATATTTACCATTTCCTCTACCTGTTCAGTATTGTCTCATTCTACCAAATTTTCAGGTGTACAGTATATTAGATTGCTTTAATTTTCTATATTAAGTTTACCATTTCCTCTACCTGTTCAGTATTGTCTCATTCTACCAAATTTTCAGGTGTACAGTATATTAGATTGCTTTAATTTTCTATATTAAGTTTACTCTCTTTCTCTTTTCCCTTTTAAAGGAAAAGATAGAGTATTTAATACTCCATTGTGTGAACAAGGAATTGTGGGATTTGGAATTGGAATCGCAGTCACTGGTGCTACTGCTATTGCTGAAATTCAGTTTGCAGATTACATTTTTCCTGCTTTTGACCAGGTACGTGCAGCACACTTCACTGGGAAGGGCACCTGTGAGGTTGGGTCCCCAGAGTGGGCAAGTCCTGCCTCCCCACCCACTCCCCACCAGCAGCACATTGCTACCTTCTGTGTTTTTTGTGTGGTCTTTTTGAGACAGGGTTTCCCTCTATATAGCCTCAGCTGTCATAGACCAGCCTGGCCTTGAATTCATAGAGATTTGCCTACCGCTGCCTCTGCCTCTGCCTCTGCCTCTGAGTGCTGGGTTAAAGGCATGTGTGACCACGCCCAGTGCTACCTTGTGTTTTTGCTATGCAGTTCTCTTTTTGTGATGGGAATATATTTGAAGATCCAACAGATAGGTTTTAGGAAATGGATTGGGAAGGAGGGGTCATTGTGACATGTCCCTCTCTCCTCTGCAGATTGTGAATGAAGCTGCCAAATATCGCTATCGCTCTGGGGATCTTTTCAACTGTGGGAGCCTCACCATCCGGGCCCCATGGGGCTGTGTTGGCCATGGGGCCCTCTATCATTCTCAGAGTCCTGAAGCCTTTTTTGCTCATTGCCCAGGAATCAAGGTATCCTTGTTTATGTGGTTGACTCTGTTAATGTTAACTGATGTCATCTAAAGGGAACACTCAGGATTTGGAATTTATGTGAACTTAATGACATTTAAGAAAGAGAGGCTAGCATTAAAAAATAAATTAACTGTTCAGTGCCCAGTTTTCTAGGAGGTTCTTCCCACAGCACCACTGGCTTAATGTTGGCATTGGTTAACTTTAGTAGATTTGAAAGAGGAAGACTGAGAATGCAGTTGGTGTATCTTTCTTCTCTTGCAAAGATCTACTATAATGTGTTTTTTTTCCACAACTGGACTCTGGGGTATTTTTTAATAAAACCTATTGTTTAGTCTTTACCTCAAAATCATGTTTTATTATCTTATATGTATAAATGTTTTGCTTGCATGAGTGTTAAATGTATCATGTGTGTTCAATGCTCTTGGAGGTCAGAAGAGGTCATCAGAGTCCCTGGGGTGGTTGTTAGTTGCCTTGTGGATCCTGGGAACCTAAACTAGGTCCTCTGCAAGAGTAGTCGGTGCTTTTAACTGCTGAACCATCTCTCCAGCTTCAGATTTCACTTTTTAAATAGAGTTTTTTCCATCTAGAATAAGGTAATTTGCTCAATCAAGTTAGAAGCAGTTCCCCGTGGTAACTGACCCTTGCAATAACTTAAGTTCTTTGATATTAAAAGCATTTTGAATGTTTTTGTCTCTTGATAGTCACTAATTGTCTTTGCAGGGAATCATAGAAACTCATAGGTATGCTAGCCAAAGATGTATGCTTTTTTTGGACAATTCAAATCTACCGTAGCAATGTGTTTACATTTCAATCTTGTTTTTCCTGCCAGATCATATTAATAAGGGTTGTCTTAGTTGAGTGGAGGCTGTGTGCTTTTCTGATGCAAACCAGAAGTGGTGGATAGAGACAAGACCCACATTGGAGGGAGCACTTACTTTTGAGCTTGTACTTAATTCTGATTTCTATTTGTTGTTTTTCTCTTACCCGGTATTTTAAACAATGGATCTTTCCTCTCAGTCTCCAACTGTTGCTTTCTCTTTCTTATCTTTTCATCTGAAATAAAAGTTATAGAATGCATAAAAAGAATAAAAATAGCTGTATGAAGAAGGTGAAGAGAAAGTATAAAATAGAAGCATAAAGGCATTGTGTGGTATTGTTATTGTGTTCACAGGTCTGCTGACAGAAACTAGATTTATTTATTTATTTATTTATTTATTTATTTAGTCTTTTTGAGACAAGGTACCCCTGTAGTCCCAGTTGGCCTGGAACTTGCTATATAGACCAGGCTGGCCTTGAACTCAGAAATCAGCTGCCTCTGCCTCCTGAGTGCTGGGATTAAAGGCGTGTGACACCACATCAGGCACATTTTTAAATAAAGTTTTCTCATTAACAAATGTAATAAAACTTGGTAGCCGGATGCAAGAGGATTTAGAGTTTCAGGCCAAATCTGCCTTACATAGCAAGACCCTCTCAAAAACAGTGTAAAAATTAGTTTGAAACTCAAATGTGGCTGTCTTCAAGAAATTTTAGTTTTGATCTTGGTATTAAGTTTGAGCTTTTTAAAGTTAATTTTTTATTTATGTATTTTTATTTTATGTGTATGAGTGTAGTCTGCATGTATGTAGAATGCCCACAGAGGCCAGAAGATGGCATTAGATCTTTTGGAACTGGAATTACAAATACTTGTTAGCTGCTAGTTACCCGCCACGTGGGTGCTGGGAACCAAACCTGGGTCCTCTACAACAGGAGCCAGTGCTCGTAACCACTGAGCCATCTCTCCAGCCCCAGCTCAGGCTTATCTTAATAATTCTTCCTATGTAATGCCTGTTCTGTTATTTCACAGTCACTAAACATTAGATACAAGTTTGCTATTTGAGGTACCATGCTCAAGAGTGTGAGGCTCTGTGTCCATCAGAACATGGTGAGGACCTTTCCTCTGGCAAGCCCTGTGATCTTGGGTAACTACCTGCTTATGCTGGGGCTCAGTCTCCATTTCTAAAGAACAGCTGCTTCTTTATGAGGTTGATATAGGCAGTGGGTGAGGTGATCTACAGAGAGTGCTTAGCCAGGTACTATGGGCACTTGCTGCTGTCTGTTCTCTCTTCATCATCCTCCTGAAGAAGGTCTTGGGGCCCTCGCCTGTCCACTGGAGGTGTGGAGTAGACATGCTTCCCTCTTGCTGTGGTGTAACTGGATATTATAGTACCTTTGCCACAAACTGGTGGATTGCAGTCGTTCATGGGAATTATGGAGATTTACCTTTGCAAGTGGTAGCAGGAGTTAGAAGATGGTAATTGGAGTTAGATACTTTAAAAAATACTTATTTTTTATTTTTCTTTATGTATAAGAGTGTATTTTCTTGGGTATGATGACTCACTACCTGAGAAATCATTGATGAAATCTCAAGAAAATTCCTCTAGATAGTAAAACAAAACAAAAACTAGTGTATTTTCTGCATATATGTAAGTGTACCCATGTTGTGCAGTGCCCATAGAGGTCAGAAGAGGGTGTCATATCCCCCGGAACTGGAGTTATGGATAGTTGTTAGCCACCATGTGGGTGCTGGGAACCAAACCCTGGTCCCTTGCAAGAGCAGCCAGTGCTCTTAACCACCAAGCACCTGAGTTAGACACTTTCATTCCCTTATTTCTTTGCTTTCATTATATGCTTTACAGTTTCTGTTTCTGTTAAGGTAGGGTTTGGTCCTTAAGGGAAGAACATTGTCTTAGTCACTAGAACATAGAAGGCATTTTATAGATATGTATGAAATAAAGGAATTTCTGGGGGAACAATACATAAATTTTATGAGAAATAGTACATAGGCTAAAATATCTAACACTCATTTATTTGTTACATTTGATTACTAAGTGTCAACCCTTAGAAGTGGGTGTACTGGACATGCATTTTTACTAAAATTGTCTTTAAAAAATCTGTCTTTGCAGGTGGTTATACCTAGAAGCCCTTTCCAGGCCAAGGGACTTCTCTTGTCATGCATAGAGGATAAAAATCCATGTATATTTTTTGAGCCTAAAATACTTTACAGGGCAGCAGGTAAAGGTTTTCTGTATTTTATATTTATGAATATCCTTATACACTTTGCTTTTCATGGTTCAAAAATTTTTAAACCCCCTCCACTTGATTTCCACTTTCCTTATAGAAAAAATTCGGATGCTTTCTGTGATATTTATTTTGTCTTCAGGTGTAAACTTTAGATACAACTTATCCAGTTGTATTTTGACTGTGGAATGTGAAATGTTAAGAATTGGAGGACTATACTTAGCTTTGTTTAGTAAATGTGGGTTAAATGAAAGTGTGAATGAGCTGTTTTTCTTTATAACCTCTAATGTTCCTTTAGCTAGGTGATTTCTTGGGAGGAGGCTCTGTGAACACTGCTTTGGGGGGCTGTCTACAACAAACCAAGATTTTTTTTTTACCCTTCCTTAGCTACAGTCATAATTCTATAAACACACATCTGTGACTACTTATCTCAACTGTAATGGAAAATTTAAATATCAAATGATTTATTCTGTCTAAAGTATATTTTTTTCTAAATTCAAGAAAATTTCATTTGCAAATCACTGTTGCAGCTAAATTTAAAACCACATGTTTTTGTTGTGATGTAATTTATGTACAGTAGAATACACAGCTATTGTGTTTGGTTTGATGGGCTTTTTGACAGCCTCATACATTCATACAGCCATTAGATAAAACAAGATCCAGAGTGTTTTAATCATTCTTGAACGTCCTTTTCTTTTCTCTCTAAACCTACTCACTTTCTGGTTGTGCTTCTGGGCTTTGTAGAGATGGAGTGTGAGAATATAATCTTTGTCTCCTTTTGCTCAAACCTAATGTTAGTGAGACTCATTCATACTGCTGCCTGTGTCAATAGTTCATTCTTTTTTCATTGCTGAGAGTTAGTCCATTGTGTGATTACTTACTGTTCATTATTACATTTGTGATAATTTTGCACAGTTGTGTACAATATTAAAACATTGAGAATGAACTTTGCCATTAAATTGTATGATAGTCATTGTTTATTTTTATTGTTATTGAATATGTTTGTTATTCTTCCTATTCTAAGTATAATTGTTATTACTAAGTAACTTGTTCCTCTCTCTTCACCAGGCTAACATCCTTCAAATAGTATTAATATATTGCAGCTATATTTTTGTCTCTTGTTAATGAGTTAGTCAGGCCATGTATTAGTTACTTTTCTGTTGCTGTGACCATGACCAAGGCAACTTACAGAAGGAGGAATTTATTTGTCTTATGGTTCTAGAGGTATAAGAGTCCATCATGGTGGAGAGGCATGGTGGCAGGAGGCAGCTGGAGCAGAAAACTGGGTGCTCACATCTTTAAGCAGGCACAAGAAGTAGATGGAGAAACTGGCTGTGGGACTGAGGCTTAGGAACTCCCAGAGCCTACCCCCAGTGATGTGCTTCCTCCAGCATGCCACACCTCCTAACCCTCCCAAACTGCGTTACAAACTATGGACCAAGTGTTCAAATTCAAGTATTGAAGTCTATGAGGAAGCATTTTCATTCAGAGTATCACAGGGGAAAAGCACGTGGAGATCTCAGGGGTGAACAGTTACGTTGCATATGTTAACACTTGACATGACTGTTCATTCTTTGGCTATACTGCAGTTTATTGAAGGCTCATCCATTGGGCTTCTGTTTCAGTTATCTGTTCAGTTTTTGAAAAGTTACTTGTCCAGTTTATCTACTTCTCAAATCTGAAGTATTTTCTCTCTCTCTCTCTCTCTTGTCTTTTTTGAGACAGGTCTCCCTGCAGCCCCAGCTGGCCTGGAACTCATGATATAGACCAAGCTGGCCTTGAACTCACAGAAATCCACCTGCCTCTGTCTCCCAAGTGCTGGGATTAAAAACAGGTGCCACCACACCCAGCTTTGAAGTATTATTATCTATATAATGCATGAAACAAAGTTTTAGGCAAAAATTTCTTTAGGAAGCCAAAATATTAGTTATCTAAAAAAGTTGTCATTCCTAAAAAGAACTTGCAATGTATAATTTTAATCTATATGTGTATTCTCTTATTTTATGTATAATTTTAATTTATATGTCACTTGTATTATGAAGCTCTGTCCAGAATCATTTTAATTTCAGAGGCTTTGCCTTAGAGTTGTGGTGCTTGGCTCTCAGTTATCCTAGACCTTCTTGGTTCTGGCTTTCCTTGTGGAGCACATTCTCCTCACTCTCATTGTTCTTTATCACTTCCTGGATTGTTCTGCTTTTTTGAGACAGGGTTTCACTATACAGTCCTAGCTGGTCTGGAACTCACTATATAGACCAGGCTGGCCTCGAACTCACAGAGATCTGCCTGCCTTTGCCTTCTGAGTTCTGGGATTAAAGGGATGTGACGCCATGCCTAGTTACTTCCTAGGTTCTGAAGAGGCTGCCATTCTCATGTCCAACCTCCGAAATCTCAGGATGGGCACCCGAGGCTCATGTTAACCAACTGTGACTCCCTTTCTGCCATTTTTTGTGTGGACACATAGACGCATTTTCTGGATGGTCTGTGAGATGATGAGAGAGCTTCTAGTTACTTTTAGTTCCTTTTTTTTTTTTTTTTTCTTTAGTCTTTTTGAGACAGGGTCTCCCTGTAGCTCCAACTGTCCTGCAACTCACTCTGTAGACCAGGCTGGCCTTGAACTCACAAAGATCCGCCTGCCTCTGCCTCCCAAGTGCTAGGATTAAAGGCGTACACCATCACGCCCCGCAGTTCTTTTTCTTTTTCTTTTTTTATTTATTATTTTTTATGTGTATGAGTGTACTGTCTGCATGTAGGTTGGTGCATCCGTGCCGTGGAATGCCGCAGAGGTCAGAAGAGGGCATCAGATTCCCCTGGAACTGGAGCTAAAGACAGTTCTTAGCTGCCATGTTGGTGCTGGGAATTAAACCTGGGTCCTCTGCAAGAGCAGTCGGTGCTCTTAACCGCTGAGCCATCTCTCCAGCCTCACTTTTAGTTCTTAACATTTCCCCTTATGTTTAATATCATTTTAAGTGTAACATTGAGTTTCAGTATTCTGTTGACCTTCTTTATATAATAGGAGACTTTAACATAATACAGTCTTTGTTAGAGAAAACATACTTCTCTTAAGGTGATAATATTTCACTTGAATTAACATAATAAACTGCAGATTTCATGATTTCATGTAGATACTGCTGTCCTGATGGTGCTCCAGCTGTATGTTTACCTATTCTATATGTATTTCTCAGTCATGTGCTAGGCATTATGTATGGTAAAGACATACAGGCTGTGTCATCCTCACTGCAGCCTTTTTAGGTGATTCTGTCCTTATCACCACTTGATAGTGAAGAGCCTGAGGATAAGGGATGTTTAATGACCTGCTCAAAGTTATATACTGGATTCAAACAGTTTCTGTGGAACTGGTTATTCAGTCTACTTGGCATAGATGACTGGATGTGCTCCTTCCAAAAGCCCATTGGTGTGGTCCTCTCTGACAGACAAGGAAACAGAAATCTAGGTGAGGTTCAGGACCTTGCTGCAGCTCACAGAAGTAATAAGAGGTAGAGTTAGGGTTAAGCCAAGATGTTTGATCCTAAAGGGTCTTCTCTTATCAAGCCATTTCATAACCCAGTTAGACATTACTGGATAGAGGGCATAAATAAAGTACACTTTCCTACAGGGACCCAGTTGTATGCCCAAAATAGGCTATTAAAATTTCCCAGGGCTGGAGACATGGCTCAGTGGTTAAGAGCTCCGACTGCTCTTGCAGAGGACAGGTTTGATTCCCAGCACCCACATGGCGGCTAAGAACGGTCTTTAGCTCCAGTTCCAGGGGAATCTGACGCCCTCTTCTGACCTCTTCGGCATTGCACAACACAGGTGCACAAACCTACATGCAGACAGTACATTCATACACATAAAAAAATAAAAAAATAAAAAAATTCCCACAGAATTAAAATAATATACTTTATGTTTTTTTTTCCCCTAATAGTCTCATGTAGCCCAGGCTGGCCCTCAGCTCACTACATCATGGAGGATGACCTTGAACTCTTGATCCTCCTGGTTTCAGCACCCAAATGCTGTGATTATAGGGCTGTGTCACCTTGCCTTGCTTCAGTTTCTTTGAATTGAGTGGAGATGTGTACTGTGTATGGCCACATCTTGGAGTGTGTTGTCCGGGTCTAACCATAGCTACTTTAATGTGGCACAGGATTAATTCACAGTCTGGCATGGTCACTTATAAAGGGTATTGGAGCTTTTTTTCTGTGCCATGAAATCTTTTTTTTTCTTTTTTTTTTAAATTTTATTTATTTTTGTATGTGTATGAGTGTACTGTCTGCATGTATTTTGTGCACCCATGTCGTGCAATGCTGCAGAGGTCAGAAGAGGGTGTCGAATTCCCCTGGAACTGGAGTTAAAGATGGTTCTCAGCCACCATGTGGGTGCTGGGGATCGAACCTGGGTCCTCTGCAAGAGCAGTTGGCTCTCTTAACTGCTAGGTTAACAGAGATCGCCAGCCGCTGTGCCATGAAATCTTTAAGACACATATTGCCTTGTCCCCAGTCGGAAGCAATAGAGGATGGGAAGTGTGAATCTTCCTGTGTATCAGGAGAAGGGGTGGGAACACTCTGTGAATGGGTAATGCCTTGCTGACAAGGCCCTTTGGACCTCTCTGACACCCTCCCTTCTAGGCCTGGGGCTCAAGCTTTTCAGTGTTCAAAGTGGACATGCTCAGAGATGCTCAGTGTAAAACATGCAGAAGTCATTTCTTTCAGTTCAGCTATTTACTATATAAGCAATATCATATAAAAATGAAACAGGTAAAAAATATGTGCTTTATACATCAGTTTTCTTTTTTTTAAATAAAATGTTTTTATTGGTGTTTTGTATATTTCATACACCATATCTCAGTCCAATTTAGACACACTCCCTTTTCCATGCCCCCCAACCCACCCCAGTTCATGCATTCTGCCATACATGTTTTGCATCTTTTTCTCAGTCTTTTTTAAACCTTTTCTCTACAGAGGTTTATTGTTTGGGCAGAAGTTAACTGTTTTATTCAGTTCTTTGATCCATTCCTTTTGTCATTGTTGTTCCCTCCCATTTGTATTGCTCCAAAGTATGCCTATATTTGTCACATATTTACCAAAATTATGACCTCTGAAAATAAACCATATGCTAATTCCAAAATATGTTTACGAGTTCAGGTTTTTCCCTTTAATTTTATATTACTCTAAAATATGAATACATATCCTCCACACATATACCACAATTATAAATCTGAAAATAAGTGGTCAGTTAATTCTAGAGCCCATTAAGCTGATTAAACAATGGGCTCCTTGGAGGTGCAGGTGTAGCTGGGAGGGAGGACATGCCACCTGGAAATGCTACTCACAGGTTTCCCAGTATTGTTGAAACAGTGTACTCCCAGAAACTACCTGCAGGAGATGTTCTGCAGTGGGATTGACTGGGTAAAAACACAGGGTAAAGCAAAAGTCAACTAGAACAAAATGGAGTTAGTAATGCCATTTTAGTGTGAAGTTCGTATGTGGTTTCTTGATATAGAAAATGCATTGGAAAAATAGTTGTTAAAGAAATGCAGATGGGGCTGGAGAGATGGCTTAGCAGTTGGAGCACCAACTGCTTTTGCAGAGGACCTCGGTTCGATCCCCAGCCCCCACATGGCAGCTGAGAACGGTCTTTAACTCCAGTTCCAGGGGAATCCGACACCCTCTTCTGACCTCTGTGGCATTGCACGACACGGGTGCACAAACCTACATGCAGACAGTACATTCATACACATAAAAAAATAAACAAAATTAAAAAAAAATTCTTAAAAAATGCAGACAATTTAAGGAAGAATGAACAATTGGCAGTTAAATGGATTTGGAAGAGCTTTTGCTAAACTGTTAAAGGTAACATACTGGCAAGTATATGAAAAAAATTAAGAGTAATTGCAAAGATGGAGCAAGTTATAAATGTGGTTAGATTTTACTGCACTACGTACATTATAGAATATTGGTCTCATGAAAGTTTTTTCTTTATTACAGTCAGTGAACCTGGAAAATGTAACGAGGTTAATTTAAAAGTTTTGCAAGGTGCCATAGTAGGTTATTGCCTTTGCGATGTGTGGGCCAACCACGTTGAGAACCACTCTAATTTAGTTCATGCAAAAAAGCTGGAAATGTGGAGTTTTGCCCACTAAAAGTGATTTTGATGCTTGGGGTGGGTGTTGGGATGAGTCAGTAAAGCACTTGCCTTGCAAGCAGGAGGACCTGAGTTTGAGCCCCAGAACCATCAGAATGCCGGGTGTGGTGATGGGGGCTTGTAGTTCCCATACTGGGAAGCAGAGGCAGGAGGGTCCCTAGGGCTTGCTGTTCAGCCAGTCTACTGTGATTTTGAGTTACAGGTGGATGAGAAACCCTGTCTTAAAGGAGGTGTACAGGGTTTCTGAGGATGGTATGGAGGGTTGTGCTCCGACCTCCAAACACATGTACACAAATACACACACACACACACACAGAGGCGTGTGTGTGTGTGTGTGTGTGTGTGTGTAACTGCTCTACATACACAAACATATGCACAGATTTACAAAAGTGATTCAGGAGCATTTAAGTTGAAAAAACAACCTAAGACTTCATTTTAAGTTAATTTTGCCACCGAATTAGTTCTTGACTGGCATGTTAGAGGTAAGAAAATATGACCTTCAGAAATAACGACACATAAAAAAGTATTTGCATTTGTAAGTTCATTATCTCATGTATAAAAATATCCCAGTGTGAGAAGTCTCCTGGTCACACGAAAGATATTTGATGTTTCTTTTTTCACTTGATGTTTGTATTTCGACAGTTTTTACGTAATGGTCAAGTCTCTAGGTAATCTGTCTGGCATGTCCAGCTATTTATGGCTCCACATTTTTGTGTCTCTGGCTCATCAGAGTGTACTTCATCCAGGAAGCTAAGGTGATCTCAGATAAATGGCTGTGCTACTTTTAAAAAAAATTTTATTTATTTTTTATGTGTATGAATGTACTGTCTGCATGTAGGTTTGTGCACCCGTGTCGTGCAATGCCATGGAGGTCAGAAGAGGGTGTCGGATTCCCCTGGAACTGGAGTTAAAGATCATTCTCAGCTACCATGTTGGTGCTGGGGATCTAACCTGGGTCCTCTGCAAGAGCAGTCAGCGTTCTTAACTGCTAGGCCATCTCTCCAGCCCGCTGTGCTACTTTTATAGATACATTGCTTACTAATAGCCTGATTTTCATTATTTGTACTAACATTTCCAAAACTGAAATCCACAGGGGGTCTGTATCAGTTTTTACAGCAAATGATTTCAAGGATAACAGCAACTTTTCCTTCAATGGGGATGCTGTATACAGCCTTAATGATGGTGTTGGTGAATTCTGGGAAACTGTGACACACTTTTTTTCCTAAGAACACAAATGATGTCTGTGGTGGTTACCGTAATGTGTCCTCATGCTCCTGTGATGTTTCTGTGATCACTTGTGGGATATGGGGCACAAGAGTAATAAAATAACTTATCAGAGACTAACAAATTACTTAGCTGCAGAGGCAAAGCCAGCACGTGGCTTCTGATTGGGTGGGTTTGCCCCTCCCTGTCTCCAGGTAGCCTGTCATCCTGACAGGTGAGATTGGGGTTGAGATACTGATTATGCTCTGGTCATCAGCACATGAATGGTCTAGAAATATATTGTATTTCCTTTTACCAAGAGAACATGCGTGTTTTCCCACCATATCAGAAAAAATGTAGTATGAACAGCTCTACCCACATTTTATACTCGTGGGGAAACTGGTATTCCTGGAGTTCAGTGCCAGGAAGGAGCTATTACCCTGATATGTGTATAATGGTCACTGTGTGGTTCACAGGCGAACTTGCATGTGAATCATGTGGTATTTTCTTGTGCATACATAATTAATATAAGAAATCAGAAGGCACAGGACTATAACTTACAATGTTTACCTCACCCGAAGCATCCCAGCGTCTGCTTTCTTAGATTTCTCTATGAGCATGTGCGTGGCTCTTTTTTGTGCTTTCCTTTTCTTTCCCCATGAATCCCTCATATTGCCTCTCATGCCAAGCATCTCTGAGATCTCCCTCAGTTGGGCCATCCTGGTGGAGTCCTCCTCTGTCTAAGCAGACTGCTGCCTCCTGCATTCCCAGAGCAGCTGGTGACATGTTGCCAACACCATGCTTTTATTTGTCGGCTGCTACTCTTTTCATCTTTATAATTCCCAGTTGGGTTTGTGCTTTTCAGTAACATGCCTGACTTCTGCAGTTATTGTTCAGCATCTTGGAGATATTGGATGCATAGTCATTGTTAACTGACTATATTATATACCATATATATATTATTTATACATTCTGTTTCTTGCCAAAATGTGTTTAAGATAGTTTATTAGGAAATTTGGAGAAAAAGGCATCAGTATAGGAAATGAAACTAGCCTGCATGAGCTGATTCATTCCATGAGTCTGTAAGCGAATGTTTAATGTGCATGCAAATGTGTTCTCATGGGGAAGGAAGTGAGTAGGTAGAAAATTTAAAGTACACATTCACAAAACGCATTTGTGTTTTCTACTTGGCTTTATAAAGACTTCTTACTTTCTCACTGTTTATCCATCACTGTGTGTGTGGTGCTGAGGATTTTCTGTCCAGTGCTCACTGGTTCTCAGATGTCATTGGTATGGGGACAAGCAGAGTGTCTTGGTTTCAACGTTCTGAAGATGGAACTCTCCGCATGAGTGTGTGCAGTACCCTTTAGCTCCTGAAGCCAATGTTGGTTCCTTTGCTTGTACCCTTTCAGAAAGCACACAGCCATGGAGTAGGAATGCAAGCTTGCTAATTTGGAATAATAACCCTCTCCTGGAACATGCTATCATTTAAAATAATGTAACTTCAAAGTACCCATGAATTTTAACTGGCTCCCCAGGTTTGCCAAGTTTACAAATGAGCATATTCAACTTAAACTCGCCTGTGCTCGAGATTAAATTGATGCAAATCCTGAGAGGAGGTTTGTTCTTAATATGACTTTCCTTGAATCTATTAATTTAAAAATAGAGAATAAATAAAACATTGCTGTGTTGTTCTTCAGTTGCTAAAATGAGGCCATATTATTGTGGGTAATTTATGTAGGACAACAAGGCAGTCTTTACTGGCAACTTTTCAAAGGAGATGGGCCAAGAGGCCAACCCATTCGTATCAGTGTGCCAGCCTCAGCGTCCGCATTCCAGGGATTTGGTAATTACTACCTGACAACTGATTTACAAGGAAGGAGGACATGGTTCTTGAATGGTGGCCACTGACTCACAAGTAGGATGGAATGTATTTGGGCTTCCAGCTCTGTCTGTTGGCCTGTGATCTTGCTGCTAGAAGATGAAGTCATGGCCAAGTGCCAGGGTGCTACGTTTGGCCAGATGTCATCAGTCTATTCTTGACCCTCATGATGGCTAACTGCCTAGTGGAATATACTACTCCAGTTGAATATGTCTCTGTGCCTGTCAGTTTTCCCAACTGTTTATTCATTTGTTTGTTTGTCCATCCACCCATCTACCCGTCCATCCCTCCATCTACCCATTCGCCATCCATCCATCCATCCATCCATCCATCCATCCATCCATCCATCCATCCACCCATTGTCTGTCATCCACCCTCCATTCATCCATCCAATTTTATATTTAGACCATCAGTGAGTGAGCCTAGAGTTAATCTCTGAATGGACTGTGTAGAATTGTGGCTGACCCTCATCCTATGTAAACAGATAATGAATATTTTAAGTTTGAAGGTCATTCTTTCTCTATTACAGCTACTTAGCCCTGCTATTGTAGTATGAAAAAAGCCATAGACAGTATATAAATGATTGACAGGGCTTCCAGCCAAGGAAATGTTCTCAAAAAGATTGACCTGTAAACTGTACTGTGACAGTCTTTGGTTTAGGCAGTGAGCATATCTGACGTGACATAGTTTGTGTGGTACACAATAGCTTAAAAAATACTCCATGCTTGGAAGTTTTCTCTTACTGCTTTGTTTCAGATTTGTTAGCTCAATCATCTACTTTGAGGATTATCTATAAAAGTAGTTTTATAGATTTTATTATTGTCTTATTTAGATACATAATTCATTTAAAGACTACTTGATTTTTAAAATTAAAAAAATTTTAAAAATTTATTTATGTGTATGAATGTATTGTCTGCATGTAGGTTTGTGCACCCATGTCATGCAATGCCGAGGAGGTCAGGAGAGGGCATCAGATTCCCCTGGAACTGGAGTTCTCCTGGAATTGGAGTTACAGACTGTTCTCGGCCGCCATGTGGGTGCTGGGGATTGAACCCAGGTCCTCTGCAAGAGCAGTTGGTGCTCTTAACCGCTAGGCTATCTCTCCAGTCCCTAAAGATTACTTGATTATCTCTAGCGCTACTTATTAATATGCTATTGGATTGGAAATAGATAAAGTTAAACATACACATATTTACACAGGTTAAACGGTGTAGTAATGTATAAATGTTGTTAGCACCATTAAATGAAATGCTTGATAGCCAGGCTTAGAGGCTGTGTGGAAGCCATCCTTAACAAAACAGCTTCTGCAAAGACATCAGCAACTCTCCACTGCAGTGACTCCTGTTGTCTGAGTCTTTGGCACCATGGAGCCTGCAGGCAGGACTCTGGAGCAGATTCTGAATACTTGCTGTTCTTTCATATCTTCAGCTTCCATATTGGGATCTTCTGAAGCGGCTAGGAAAGCTGAGAATAGAGTCTAGGGAACTCACTTTTGTGGTAGACAGCCGAGTTCATAAGATGGGGAAGGGAATCCAATGTAGGAAGAGGATTCAGAAGCTTGGATAAATGAACAACTGGAGGCTGTGTACCCAGCCAACATGTTGTCAGCCTTGATGGTACCTGCATAGGGCTGTTGCAGACTGGCTGATGAGGCAAGCTTTTACTTCATTTTATCTTTCTGTGCTCTTTGACAGAAAAGCAGACGTATAATCTGTTATGAAATAAACGAGGGCCATGAGGAGGAAGGGGTGGCGTGCCCCACTCTTCTCACATACTGCTGCTTCCCCTGAGGAACCTAGGAATGTTTCCACAGGGGGCAGATTCATCAAATTCCTACTGCACTGTAAATTTAACTTGACAATTTCTTCTCAGATTCAGCCAAACCTATTTTGAATGTATCTGATTACATAGAAAAAGCCCCCCAATTTTTTTCTTTAATACCAGTAGTTGATTCCTTTTCCCCTCAACTTGATGAGACTAATTCAGTTTATCTTTCTGAGGTCTATAGTGTGCAGCTTTGATGCGTAAGGTGTTGGCAGCTGTTGCGATTGTTTGTGGCTGTAGGGTGCAAAAACAAAATGTACTTAAAATTGTTATCCTATTATGTGTTTTTTTTTCCTGTTCCAAACCATTATAAATTTCCTGCTCAAAAGAAAACTGGTATAAGAACTTAATTCTGGGGCTGGAGAGATGGCTCTGCAGTTAAGAGCACCAACTGCTCTTGCAGAGGACCCGGGTTCGATTCCCAGCACCCACATGGTGGCCAAGAACCATCTTTAAGCTGGGCGTGGTGTGCACACCTTTGATCTGAGCACTCAGGAGGCAGAGGCAGATGGATCTCTGTGAGTTCAAGTCCAGCCTGGTCTACAGGGCCAGTTCCAGGACAGCTGGGGCTACAGGGAGACCCTGTTTTAAAAACACACACACACATGCACGCACGCACGCACACACACAAACCCCAACCAACAAACAAAAAATACTTCTGTAAAATAGGATTTTAGCAGATATGTTTTAATAATTAAATTTTTTTTTGTTGAAAGTTTGCAATTTTCATATAATCTAGTATTTAGATCCCTTTCCTATCTGTAGGCCCTCCTGACCCCTACCCAGTTGAATGTCCTCTCATATATATGTATATATATGGCCTATAGAATCTTGTTTGTGTCCCCAAATGTCCTTCAGTGTTGGCTCATCCACTGGGTCACCAAGAGTCCCATCCCTGGAAGACACTGTCTTTCTCTCTCTCCACATCGATCAATTGCCCAAAAGTTCCTTAGGTTGGGTTGGGATTTCTTTCCAGCTTCCTCATGTCTGTGCTGGATTTTGTGTGGTTTGAGCTTGTGTAGGACTTGTGCATGCTGTCACCACTGCCGTGAGTTCATACGAGTAACTGACCAGGCGTCTGGAAGACTTTTTCTTGTGGTCATCCCCCACTCTGGCTTTTACAATCCTCTTTTTTCCTCCTCCTCCTCCTCCTCCTCCTCCTCCTCCTCCTCCTCCTCCTCCTCCTCCTCCTCCTCCTCCTCTTCCTCCTCCTCCTCAATCATCCCTGAGCCTTGGGGAGGCATAGATTTGATGTTAACAATTTTTATGCTTCTTTTTTCAATTAAAATTTTTTTATTAGTGTGCGTGTGTGTGTGTGTGTGTGTGTGTGTGTGTGTAAGTCAGAGGACAACTCTGTGGAGCCAGTTCCCTCATTCCAGCTTTGTGTGGGATCTGGGGATTAACTTCAGTTCCCCAGGGCTTCTTAGTAAGTGTTTTACCTGCTGAGCCATCTTCTTGGTCCTAATTTTGAAGTTTTTTTTTTTTTTTAACACAACAGTTTTAGATTTATACAAAAAGTTCAAATACATAGAGTTCCACCTACCACAAGCCAGTTGCTCTATTATTAACACCTTTTTCAGGTGTGTGTTAAAGTTACTAGACAGTATGAACCAGTACTGATGAATTATGTTGGACTTAAACACATATTATTAACATTTGTTTAGTTTATAACTACAGTCTTTCATGTTTTGGGATAGATGATATATTTTACATGTTTATGTTACAACTGTTCATCTGTCTAGTAATGTTATGGAACTGTATAATAAATGCTACTTATATTTCTCACACTATGGAATTTGGAGGATAAAAAGATTAAAATGGATCTTTGCCACAATGAGATTCTGTCACAATGAGATTCTTTTTTTTTTTATTTTTTATGCACAGCTGTTGCATGAGAAACATTAATTAACCTTCCATTTTTCTCCCCTTATGTATTTAGTGGAACAGGTTCCTGTAGAAGCATACAAGATTCCCCTGTCACAGGCAGAAATCATTCAAGAAGGCAGCGACGTGACTCTTGTTGCCTGGGGCACACAGGTCGGTGATGCTGACCAGCTGTTAGACGCATGCTGTGATAGAAAGCTCTCTTTTTTGGTTCTGTCATTTCATGGACTTGAAATAATGTGTTCATTATGTGTCACATGAAGTCTCCTTTCTTAACAGAAAGGTGACTTTCTGTTGATCCTCACCCCAACTTGATTAATGTATAACTGACAAATAAAAATTATTCGAGGTATACCACATGATAATTTCACATATGTATACATTGTCAGTGATCACCATAATCAAGTTAGTTAACACTTCCTTACCACAGAATTACCAGTGCATGTGTGTATGTGTGTGTACATGTGTACATTGAGGACACACATAATCTACTCAGTAAGTTTTAAGTAAATAATAACCACCTTTTTATAAAAGCAGGGTTTTTAGAATGTATTTTGATTTTAAATTTTTAAGCAATTTCTTTTATTTTATGTGTGTGAGTGTTTGGCTCACATGTATGTAAGTGAACTCATGCTCTGCAGTGCCTGCAGGCCAGAAGAGAGCTTTGGATTTTGTGGAACTAGAGCTACAGATGGTTGTTAGCTGTCATGTGGGTCCTGGGAACTGAACCCAGGTATTCTGCAAGAGCAGCCAGTGCCATCTCTCTAGCCCCTATTTTTTATTTTTGATGACTCTTGTTCTTCGACCATTTCATACATGCATACAATGTGTTCTGATTACTCCGTCCCCTCTACCTTCTTACTTTCCTTCCATCCCTATCACCCCCTAACCCCACTTTTCCCCTACCAGTCTTAGGACTTTTGGTTTTGTTTTGTGACCCATCTGTGAGAGCACTGGATTGGACCCATCCATTGGAGTCCGGTGGGGTCTCCAGTGGATACACAAGAAACGGCAATGACTTCCCCTCCCTTGAATCTGTTGGTATAGCAAATAGTTCATCAGTGAAGGGTAGCACCTCCCTCCTCAGCCCCTTCTCCATTCATGCCTGGCTGTTGTCGGGCCCATTCTTGTGCAGACTCTTCTAGGCAAGACCCAGAGATTACAGTCTGTAATTCACAGACTCATCTTCCAGCTCTTGCATTCTTTCCAGCCTCTCTTCTGTAATGAGCCCTGAGTCTTAGAGAGGCTGCACTTAGGGAGGTTTGAGCACTCATCCGTAGCTTACCCTCAGCACCTTGTGCGGCCATGAGTCTCTTTCAGCAGAGAGTCTTCCTGTAGCTCAGGCTGGCCTTGAACTCTCTAGGTAATTGAGGATGGCCTTAAACTTCTGGTCATCGTGTCTGTACCTCCCAAGTGCTGGGATTATAGGGCACATGCCACCACACTAAGTTTGTATGGAAAACAACGAACAGGCACTAATTGCATAGGGGGGACGTACAAACACCTGAGTTCACAGTATTGTGGTCATTAGGCAACGCCTTTGAAGTTCTTGCTGCATGTCTTTGTTACTTGCTGCATGTCTTTGTTACTTGCTGCATGTCTTAGTTACTTGCTGCATGTCTTTGTTACTTGCTATTTGCTGTAGCCCCAACTGGCCTGGAACTCTGTCTATAGACTAGGCTGACCTTCATCTCAGAGATCCACCTGTCTCTGCCTCTCTCTGCTGGGATCAAAGGTGTATACCACGCCTGCCTGGCTTCTTACTTCTCTTAATGGGGATGTCAGAGAATCTTAGATTAAGCCCTGCTTAATCTAATGCAGCCTGCTCGTCCATCCCACTTAAACTTCCCTGCTGATCTTTTCTGTCTTCCTTTTTGGAGAAAGGATGTCAGGCTGTATTTAACCCTCCATAGCTAGTCCTTTCCTGCATCTTCAGATTTCCCTTCCCCTATCCCTAGAAAGGTGGTATCTTTACTAAGAATATCTTTCATTTTTAACACAATCACATCTCCCTCCTATGCTGGACAGCCATTTTCTCCTGTCTCTGTTGCTTAATTTCTTTACATTCCTGTATATTACGAGTTGAGTCACGCTTAACTGGAACTGTGCTTAATGATCTTCCAGTTATTAAGTCAACATGTGTCCCATACTTTGTGGGCACTGGGCTAATTTGCCAATGAATCTTTTCAGCTTCATCTTTGGGGATATACTCCCATTTTTTTTTTTTTTTTGTAGCCCCAGCTGGCCTGGAACTCACTATTTAGACCATGCTGACCTTGAACTCACAGAGATCTGCCTGCCTCTGCCTCTGCCTCCAGAGTGCTGGGATTAAGTGCGCGCCACCACACCCGAGCCCTTCTCAGTTTCTTCGGCTGTTCTGTATTCTGTTTAGTGAGCTCTTGTTCTGCCATTTTTTCCCCTTAACTGTTGGTGGTCTGTGTGCTCCTTGCTTCCTCTAGTGATTCTGCCTTTGTTTGTGACTTTACTTGCCTTTCATACCCTCTCCCTTTTTCCTAGACTTGATTTCCTACTGATTTCTAGACATTTATCCTTGGTGGTTCTATGCATGTTTGACATATCTAAAGCAGATTTGTGGATTCCTCCTGCAGATTATTTCCTCTGATTGCAAACAGTGTCACCATGCATGCTGCTAGCATTCAGCTGCTCTTTCAGGCCTGAATCTTTCTAGTCATCTTCTGCACACTTCCTCCACTTTTCAGGTTCATGTGATCCGGGAGGTGGCTTCCATGGCACAGGAAAAACTTGGAGTGTCTTGTGAAGTCATTGATCTGCGGACTATTGTACCTTGGGATGTGGATACAGTTTGCAAGGTAATATAATGTTATTTCCTCAGAATTTGGGTCAGATTCATTGGATATTTGCAAAAGAATGCTTTGAAATTGTGAGGGGCATGAGTGTTTTCAACTGATTTCAAATGTTTATACTCCAAATATGAGAGGAATGGGCGCCGTGTAACGAATTTACTGCTCAAAGAACCAGAACGATTTAGGCTTTATCTTCCCATTGTTTTCTTTATTTAAAATGTAAACTGTCCTTGTAGCCAACTCAGATAGAGTGTCAGGGCTGTTGGGGTCACCTGTGTGTTCAACTGCTCACTGGGTATGTCCAGTATGCTGGTTTCATTCAGTCAGGTAAATGGCTTGGGTCCATTTTCATGAGTCTTTTCTCTGCTACTGATTGGATTAAATTTTTGTATTAATGTTTACATTACCACAGATTGATTGTTATGTTGTGGGATTCTGGCTGCTCTGAATTGCAGCTTCTGTCTTGATATTTGGCTAGATTAGATTGATGTTGTTCTTACTATTAAGTGAGTTCACATAGTTGTTTCTGAGGAATAGAATTTCATTTTCAGTTACTTGTCTATAACTGATATTCACATTGTTGTCTGTAATTTGTAGAGTGTCAGTTCTCTTTGGTACCTGAGGGAGGTTTAGGGGCGTGTGTGTGTGTGTGTGTGTGTGTGTGTGTGTGTGTGTATGTTGGTTTCATCTACTAAATTTTAGGTAACAATTGCATATATTTCTCTTTTCCTGTTTTTAAAACTCTTTTCCTGGGGAAGATGTAGACAATGCTGCCCCTCTCCCCCCAAGTCCCAACAACAAACTGAGGTACAATTCCACCAGAGTGCACCAGTGAGTTTATTGAGCTTATTTACAGGGTGAAGGTTTACTTACGGAAGTATGGGTGCATCCCCTAAGGCTGCACCAGAAAGTATTCATCCAGCATAGATGGATGTCTTCCCTATAGCTGAGTAAATGGAGATTCAGGTGAGGTAACATCCCCTTTCTTCTATGCGGGGATGTTAACAGTCAACAAGCCCTGATGTGATAATCTTTGGTAAGTAGGCACAGTTGAGCTCAGGGATATGGTACCTGTCCATTGGATGATAGGATGGATAGCAAATAAATCCAAAGACCTAGAGTATCATATACTTACTATTTTTAAGTTGTTGGTATTCTAATAGCTTTTTGTTTCTTATTCTAATAGCTTTTTTTTTCTTTTGGACTTTTTGAGACCTGGTCTCCCTGCAGCCCCAGCTGTCCTGGAGCTCACTTTGTAGACCAGGCTGGTCTTGAACTCACAGAGATCTGCCTGCCTCTGCCTCCTGAGTGCTGGATTATAGGTGTGGGCCACCATGCCCAGCCTTCTAATAGCTTTTATGGACTGTTTTCAGCAATTTACAAGAATATAATCTGCAGATACCCCTGCTAAAAAAGTGCAGGACAGGTGAAGGTGGTTTTGTGATATCGTAGCTTTCAGACTTGTTCTAAGAGTTTTTATGGGCCCACTCGGCATCATCTAAACACTTGACTTGGTTGCAAGTGGTTTTAACAATATCCTGAATACTTGTGTTTGTAGTTGGCATAATTAAGGGTAGCATTTCAGATTGAATTCATTTATTATGGCACTGGAGTAACTTAATGCTTTTCCAATGCATTGTCAAATCAAGTTATACATTGAGAGTTTTCTTTCAAATAGCCAAATGGTCCAAACTTAGCTAAACCAGAGCTGGCTTCTTGTTTGCAACATGAGTTTGACATTTGGTTGTGGTGTGATGGTGTGATGGTATGGCGGCGTGTGTGTGTGTGTGTGTGTGTGTGTGTGTGTGTGTGTATGTGTATAGTCTGGGAAATGACTTTTAGAATGTTACTCGTTTTTATACCTTCTATGTTCCCAAAGGAACTATCATACCTTATAACAAAACACAAATTTAATAACTCCCCAGATTGGTAACACGAAATCAAAGAGAGGCGAGACAGAAGAAGAAAGCAGGGAAATCCAGTTGCATCACTTGGTTTTGCCTGTCCTGAGCGCATGTGCTGCCTGTAGCTGTGTGATCTTGGAGTGTAGACCCAGTGTCCTTAGGGCTCCGTCCTCAGGACAATGAGAGAGGAGACCAGTGCTCTGTTGTAGAGACCTCGGCTTTTGGCTCATTATCCTGGTTTTGTGTGGGCCTGCTTTTGTCCTGCTGTTTCTGTTGAGGACCCTCCAGTTTGACAGTAGAAGCCAGCTCACCACTCCTTGCTGGCTTTGGTGTGTTTGTGACTCTCATTATTGATCGTAGTGCCTGTCCTGTTTCCCTTTCAGTGTGTCAGAAGGGAGAAGGTTTGATTCTTAGCCTTTTCCTTTAGGAATTAGACATGATTTGAAAGAAGAGGGGTCTATCGCCAAATGTATAAAGATGGGGGCTTTTTTGGGTTATTGTTTGAGTTAAGCTTTTTGTCAACTATGAATTCTTTGGTGATCAAAATATATAGTTATATTTTTTTCAGTTAGCTGTGTTTTGTCAGTTGTTTTGTCAAAGTGAAGAATTGGATTTCTCAGATCTGTTCACTGTATGTTAATCTCAAAACAAATTTGCATCTTATAACATGCTTAATCAAGGATGCTCATTAAAGATAAAAAGGATATATGGACACATGCCTCAGAAAGCTGTACATAGGAAGACGACCCTGGGAGAGCTGGAGTTTGTAGTTTGAGAGTTGACGAGTTTGTAGTTTTTGCTTAGCCCCAGGACCTTGTTTATACAGTATGAGTGTGTATGTTTCCCCTGTGAGTGTGTGTGAATTCATGTATCTAAGTATATGTGTGTCTGTATGTGAGTGAATATATGTGAATTTTTATGTTCATCTATGTGCGTGAGTATATGTGTGTCAGTGCATATGTGTGAAAGAATGTGTGTATGAATGTTGTATGTATATGTGTCTGTGAGTGAATGTGTATATGTGTGTGCATATGTGAATGTATGTGTGTGCGTGTGTAGGTGTGTGTGTGTGTACGTGTATTCTGTCATCTGGGTTCAGAGTGCACAGTAGAGTTTTAAATGTTGCTCAGAGAATCACAGAATTGGAATGTATCTAATAAACTTTTGGGATAAATCAAAAGTAATATCTGATGGCAAAAACTAAGTTTTCCCAGTTCTAAGATTACTAGTGAAGTATAGTATTTTTATGACTATAATCAAAGATGTATGTTATGATCTCTAGTGTAGTAATAAAATTCTGCAGATCTGTCAGGCTAACAAAAACTGTCAATAAGGTAGCCGGTCAATCCAAAAGAAAGGACATATGCACAAGACAGAAAACAGAGAGATGATAGATATTTAGTCACAAATATAATTAAATCAAATTAATATAAGCTGATTAAATAATTCTAGCAATTTTATGAATAAATTCTGGATAAAATACAAATTATTTAAAGGTAACAAATGAAGCTGGGCATAGTGATGCACCCCTTTAGTCCCAGCACTTGGGAGCAGAGGCAGGTGGATCTCTATGAGTTCCAGGCCAGCCTGGTCTACATAATGAGTTCCAGACCACCTGGGGGTATAGGGAGACCCTGTATCAAAAGAAGAAGAAGAAAAAAAGTAACAAATGAGGAATTAGAAAACCTTTATTGTCCTTATCTGTGTAAGGAGCTAAAACCATTTCCAGTAACCATATATAATAAAAAAATCTTAGTCTCATGTGGCCTTACTGGAGAGCTGTTTATGACAGGGTCGTGTATCTCTACATGTACAGGATGGTCCTTCCATTGTTATATGTACAGGACGGTCCTTACCTTTTCATGTTCATAGAATGTAGAACCAGAGGGAGAATTTCCAGGCCCATCTTCCAAGGCCAGCATAACCTTCCAGTGTAATAGTGGAAAGTTACAAACTTTTCTTTTGAACATAGATCAGATAGATAATATTCACAAACATTAAGAAATCTATGTAATTCCAATGCTGGGCGTGGTGACCAAGCCTTTAATTCCAGCACTAGGGAGGCAGAGGCAGGCGGAGCTCTGTGAATTCAAGGCCAGCCTGGTCTACATAGCAAGTTCCAGGCCAGGTGGGGCTACAGGGAAATCCTGTCTCAAAAAGACCCCCCCCCCAACAAAAAAGAAATCTATGTAATTCCACAAATTAATAAAAATAAAATTCAATCTGATAATTCTCTTGATAATACACAAAAGCACTTGTTAAAATTCAGTCACCATTCATGATCTGTTTCTTAGCAACTCAGAAAAGGAAGTGAATTCTTTTATATTCATGAACAGTAGCCATAAAATGCCTACAGGAACGTTATGTTTTCCAGTGAAAATCTAATGACTTTTCCATTGAGATCAAGAATATCAAAGGGGAAATTTAGTGATATCTGTGTCAGAACTGTATATAGAAAACCCAAAATATCTGTCAGGGAAACTAAAAACCCAAATACACAGAAACTTGTATAGGTTGAATGTCCGTTATCTAAAATGCCTGGAACAAAAAGATTTTAGAATTTTTCAATTTTTTATGTTTGCATAGTATCACTACTGAGTATGAACAATAAAAAATTTGAAATCTTAAGTGCTTTGAAAATTGAAAGCTGGTAAATTTCAACTTTTGGATTTCAGAATCTTTTCAGATTTTAGAGTTTTGGATTTGGGGATTATATATATATATATTATATATATATATGTTATA
Source organism: Rhizomys pruinosus (assembly GCA_009823505.1). Classification (NCBI taxonomy): domain Eukaryota; kingdom Metazoa; phylum Chordata; class Mammalia; order Rodentia; family Spalacidae; genus Rhizomys; species Rhizomys pruinosus. The sequence continues at coordinate 1,855,641 of VZQC01010065.1, read as the reverse complement.
CAATGTAGTATCTATATGTGTGCGACAAAAATCTAAAAATGATATGTATAAAAATATTTATAGGTACACTCTTTCTTATAGCTCTATACTGTAAACAGCTTTAATGTGCATCAATGGGAGAATAGATGTAAAGAGAATATTGTTTGATAATGAGAACGAGTGAGCCAGTTTATAGTCATCTCATGCACACAGCTTGAAGGAGGAGAGTGAAATAGATGTGCATTATAAGATTTTAAAGCTCAAAACAGACACACCTCTGTTAGAAGTCAGGCCAGTGATTATCACAAGAGTTGTTCACAGAGCGTGTGACAACTGTGTGGTAAGTGTCTTGTTTCAGTGTTAGATTAAATTCTTGAAGATTCAGAATACTCATAGTGTGCATTTATTTTAAATTAAAAACAATTTTTTAGGATTTTTTTCAGATGTATTAGTGTTTTACCTGCATGTATGTATGTATGTGCACACCATGTGTGCAGTGCTTGGGGAAGCCAGAAGAGGGTATCAGATCCCCTAGAACTGGAGTTAGGGAAGGTTATTAGCTGCCATGTGGATGCTGGGCACTGAACCCAAGTCCTCTGCAAGAGTAGCCAGTGCTAGTGCCCTTTACTGCTGAGCTGTCTCTCTAGCCCCCAATTATTTTAAATTTTAATTGTGGTAAAACAGTTGTTACATGTATGGAATACTTAATGTTTGTGTTATGGTTCGCTAGAGTAATGTAACTGAATGGAATGACTATATATTACCAAGGGTGGAGGAACAGGAAAAAGTGGAAGTTTTCCCTCTGATCTCTGTGTCTGGGCCACTGCCAGAACATTCTCCACTCTGGTGGGTTGGGGGAAGCTGCTCCCTCAGTTGTTCCTTCTTGGAAATGCCCTCACAGACCAAGGTCACAGAAACAGCACAGTCTCTCAGTTGATTGTAGAGCCAATCAAGTTGACAACCAAGATTCTCCATCACAGTGCTGTTCTACCTTTTCATGTATGTATTGTGCTTCACCAAGGAAAGGGAGCAGAGTGCTGTCTTCCTCTAGGAATTTCCTTTTACTTTGGTGACTAATTGATCACCCCTATGCTAAAAACTCCAGAGATGACTCAGTGGTTAAGAACACTGGCTACTCTTGTAGAGGATGGGGTTGGCTCCCAGCACCCACGTGGCTGTTTACAACTGCCTGAAGCTCTAGTTCCAGGAAATCCAATGGCCTCTTCTGGGCTCTGCAGGAACCAAGCATGCATGTGGTACCTATACATACATGCAGGCACTCACACATACATGTAAAAAAATATCTATAAAAACCAGCAACTCTCCAAGTCTGGTCTTGGGGTTGCTACAGCGGAGGCTGACTCCCAAGGCTGACACTGAAGGATTGTGAGTGTGAGGCTGACCAGGGGGACATAGTAAGACCCCCTTCTCAAACAGACAAAGGAGATACAAATAGATGCAAATAGAAAGCCACTCTGGGACATTGTTCTTTGGGCAAATGAACGTGTATGTTTTAATCTATGGTTGTAGTGTCTTGAGTTTGAAATTATGCTTCTTTTTAATCAATTGTCCATTTTTAATAATGGCGTTTAGAAACTTTTCACTTGAATTCTTACTAGGACTAATTCATCATCACCAAAAGGGTGGATGAAATGGATTCCATAGATAGTATAGGCGGTAATAGGTAAGACATGAATTTGTGTGGATGCTGATGTTATCAGAGTAGATCAAAGTTACTCTTGGTGTAGCAGTTTTCAAAAAATTTTTATCTTTTGGATGCCAGTAATTCTAAAGTGGAGAGGGGGCTGTGACCACAGTTGGGAGGGAGCACTCAGTGTCCTAGATTTAACATTCTGCTCCGTCCTTTTAACCCCAGCGATTTCCTTTCTTGCCACAGAAGACTTTACTGGGTACTTGATGAATGCAAGACAGGTGTTAAGCCTGGCCTTGTAGGGAGGGGACGGAAGATTCTGGGAGCAGAGTGGACTCAACAAAAGAAAGAGATGCTGGTAGAGTGCGATGTTTGATAATTGGCCACATGTAGTTGTTCATATATGAAAAGGACCAAGCTTGCCTAGTCTTCACATTCATACCAGCTGATGGTCACTGCATTTTAATAGAGGGATGCGTGTCTAGCAGGCCAGTAGTGAAGGCCTATCAACAGATGAGAAACTTGACCCTAACTTTGCAGTCTTTTTGATTTAGACTACCATTTTTTTTTTTTTTGTCTTTTTGAGACAGGGTCTCCCTGTAACCCCAGCTGGCCTGGAACTCCCTCTGTAGACCAGGCCGGCCTTGAATTCACAGCGATTCGCCTGCCTCTGTGTCCTGAGTGCTGGGATTAAAGGCGTGCGCCACCATGCTCAGTTGATGTTGTTTTTAAAGTTATGATTGCTGACATGAGCAGAGTAGTTTGGGCTCAGAGCTTTGTACTGCATGGATTCATGGAGTGGTTAAGGGTTTGCCTTTGGAGAATCCCAGGGGTCAAGCACTACTGCCTATATGCATTTAAAACATTGGTCTTTTTGGACTTAGCTGAGTATAACTATTTGAGGCTGTGTGTGGGTGGAAGAGAGAGAGAGAGAGAGGGAGGGAAGGAGGAAGGAAGAAAGGGGGAGGAAGAGGGAGGGGTTGGGAGGGATAGAGTGAGGGAGGAAGAGAGAAAATGGGAACGAGAGTGATCTTGGGTTGGGGCGCTAGGGGGCTTAGTAGCTGCCATAGCTATAGAGTCCTCTCTTGGGCTGGATTTTATGGTGACTGTCACTAGGTTCTATGGTGGGGCCTGATTTTCTCATTGCAAGTTACATACATTTTATGTTATAGTTCTGAGTAAATGTTAGGCCAGTAGACTTATTCTAGGGAGTGTGTTATGATGTAACCTCAATATTTTTATTTTATTTGTATATTAGGACAATGGATGATGCCCTGTTGGATTGAAGTCAATCAATTAGGAATCTCTTCTTTAAAAACCTTGAGTAAAACTTGTAATCAAGTATTGCCAGGTGATGTCATATGTCTTTGACAACACAGAGATACTCAGGTTTAAAGCTATTGATTTCACATGTTATACTTATCTGCTAAGAGAAGTTTCTTCTTCTGATGGCCAGCCCCAAGGACAGTCGTTTTAGGGTGTATGCTGTAGACTATATTTCCTTTTTTTTTTTTTTTTTTTTTTATAGAAAAGCTATTTCAGAAGCAAATATAGAAAGCTTATTTAAAAATGATTTGAAAATCTTTTAGACTTGTCTATCTGGGGAAGAACTCAATGTTTTTGTTCAGGTCTGGGGAAAATGAGTTTCATGTTTATTTGGAGTTGTTCATGACATAGTTTGACTTTGCAGAGAGCTTGCTAAGGACTGCCTGTCCCTGTGTGACAGGAGCAGTTCATTGTTCTGGTACACGAATGTGATGATGGCTGGGTGGGCTTGGTTCCCGTCAGGTCGTCCTCCCTGTGAGGCGCTCCTGTCATGGTTGTATCCAGTTGGTTGAGGGCGTCATTGGAGCAGCTTTTGTGCTTTTGTGTGCTGTCTTTTTTTTTTTTTTTTTTTTTTTTAATGTGTATGAGTGCACTGTCTGCACGTAGGTCTGTGCACCTATGTCGTGCAATGCTGTGGAGATCAGAAGAGGGCGTCAGATTCCCCTGGAACTGGAGCTAAAGATGGTTCTTAGCCGCCATGTGGGTGCTGGGAATCAAATCCGGGTCCTCTGCAAGAGCAGTGGGTGCTCTTAACCACTGAGCCATCTCTCCAGCCCCTGTGTGCTGTCTTGCAGTGTGACTTAGTGCTCTGCTTGTGGCCGGTGGCCCCTTGTGTCCATGGCTCATGGTTTGCTCTGGTCTGTGTGTCTGTAGTTCCTATTTGTTTCTAGGTCTCTTCAGCCAGGGAGTTTGTGGGTTTGCTTTTTGTTAGGTCTCAGTAGTCATAAAGAATATGAGTTGTTTCGTGTGTGTGTGTGTGTGTGTGTGTGTGTGTGTGTATGTGTGCATGTGCCACAGTGTCATGTGGAGGCCAGAAAACAATTTTTGGGAGTCAGTTCTCTGTCACATGTTTTTTTGTCGTCAGGTTTGATGGTGAACACTTTGCCTAAGCCATCTGAAGAGAATTAACAGTATAATATGTCCTCGTTCTATATTTGCTGAATGATTCTATGGAATTTAAAAATAACTTGTGGCATTTGATTTTTTAATGAAAGAATATAAAGGCTTTGGTAATTTTTCAGGGAAAATAAACCTACTGAAAATATCACTGTTGCCACTTGGTCTATTTTTGGTGTGAGGTTTTACAGCAGGTTAAAATAATAACTCTAGGTTTCAACTTAGTACAATAATAAAAATGGTTTAAAGTGTATTATATGTATCTCTTTATTGTTCACAGCAGTTCTAATTAGACACCAGTGTTAGTACTTGGAGGTTTGGAGGTGGGGTGGCTCTGGTAGGGTCCAGTGGCCTGTCTGACGGCTGGACTCTGACGACAGCCCCTTCCTTTGCTTCTTTCTCACAGCATGCAGCTTTTCAGTCAGAGATTGAGCAGATGTTTTGCAGTTTTTAGATGTGGTGGAATGGCTGATTTGTGCCATGATTTGCTTGCACCTTGAACAAAGGTGCGGAATGAGTGGCGCTCGGAATGTGTCAATGGAGGGTAATGGTTTTCGTCCATGCCCATTTCATGCAGACTTTCTCAGGGCATGCATATTCCAGTTTACTCCCTTCACTTATGGTATGTGCTAAGAATTATTCATTGCTGTTTTAGAGAGAAGGAAATTGAGTCTCAGAAAGGTTAGGAGCTTCTGAGTCAGTCAGCTTAGTGTCTACAGTAGAAGTAATTCACCCTGAGGCCTTAATTCTTCAACTCTTTTATTATCATAGTGCAACAATGCCTCATGTTAGAGTTTTTAAAAAAGTATTTTTATTGAGGTTTTGTGGATTTCACACAATAGATCCTAATCAAATTTAGACCCCCTCCCTGATCTGTGCCTCCCCTTAGCCCCCTTCCGCACTGGATTTCATGCCTTCTGTCATATTTGCTAAGTCTCATTCAGTCAAGCATTTGTATCCAGATGTTCTTCAATGTAAGTTCATCCACTGGAGTTGAGTCATCCTGTCTAAAGTCACTTCCTTAAGAAGGTCTACCCTCCCTCACCCCTCAGGAAGCAGTTGCTGAGGGTTCCTCAGCTAGCATTGGGGCCTGCTGCCTGCCTCCCTCATTTTATGCCGGGTTTTTGTCTGAGCTGGCATAGGCCTTGTGCATGCTGTCACCATTGCAAGTTAACATGCAGGTTCCCAGTGGCCTGAAAGCTTGTGTTTCCTCCTGTTCATACACCAGCCCTGGGTTTTGGAATCTTTTCACCCCCTTTTCTGAAGTGTTCTCTGAGCCACGAGTGGGTAAGGATCAGTACAGGAGTCCCGTCCAGGGACACACACTCTGCAGTGTCTTCTGTGTGCATCACACTTTGTTGTATGAGGAAGTTTCGCTGTGTAACTACTCTTACCGCCCTTAGGTGTACAGGTTCCACTACAGATGTGTCACTTAGGGCTGGGCATCTCTCAGACCCGTACGCTCTGTGTGTGACCAGTTGTGGAACTCTGTAATAACCTCCACCTATTTCAAAAAGAAGCTTTTTTGATGAGTGTTATATGATAGATTGTCTATAATATAAGGATCCATATTTAGCATACAGTAAGAAATTTCATTTGTTTAGAGGTACGACAGAGATGGGTTTTCTCTAGGATTTATGACTTCTCCAGCCAAGTGTATTTGGCTGTATTTACAGTGTTACCCATGAGTTCCCTCTCATTGAGAGGTATTTAAGTCTGATTAGATAGCTGTTGATTGCTCCCGAGATAAATGTACCACTACTATACCAATAGAGATGGTTTCCTGTGCCAGTTGTGGTTATTACCCTTTAGAGCTGGGTTGGACCATTGATTGATTTTCTTTCTTAGCAGCTTGCATAGTGTCCTCTAGAACTATGAGAGCTGGTCTTCAGGGAGAAGGCTCCCAGGTCCATTCCAGCTCCATTGCTCTAAGTCCTGTGTCCAAAGCATGTCCGGTCTTCAGCAATAGGGTCTGGTCTTCAAATTCTAGGAGGTCATCAAGAGCCGCAGTAACAGCCTCCGTTGTCTTTTGAGTTTCTTGAATTACCCTGACTAACAACTCGAAAAGAGGTGTCTCCTGCCTGGCACTGTGTTTATTGTTATGTAGTCCTCAGGTGTATACATAGACTGATTATGTTCAGATATTGTATGTTTCAGGGGGCATTGGGTTAATACATTTCCCTCTGGCTTTTTATGCTACCTAAACTTATTTATCTCTTTCCTCTCTCTATGTGTGTCTCGCCTCCCTCCTCCCTCCTCAGTTTAAGTGCCCCTGTTTTCCCTTTAATAATACTGTCTCCTTTATCCTTCTCCTGAATTCTGTTTTCTCCTTTACTCGCATGGTTCCTGGCTCCTCCTCCCTTCACATTTGAATGTCCTTATTTTCCTTATTTCCCCCTTGTGGACATCTTAGGATAGTTGTTTTTAATAATGAAATTAGTTTATGCTTTAAAAATTATCACTTCAGCCATCTCTCCATTATTATAAATTTTTTACTTTGTTCCTGCTGTTTTTTTTTTTTTTTCCCCTAGTTTGGTCATGGGAGTGATTAGAAAAGTTAAGTTAAACATGGGTACATGGTGTATACAGTGGAGCTTATAATATAAAGCCCTGTTTTCCCTCCCTTCCTTGTTTCCTGCCTGTAGCAGCTTTAAACTATTTCTGTATTTCCTTCTCATGGCTAGTTTCATATAACTGAATAATACACTGTATTTCTGGTATAAGATACTACATATTTCTACAAAGTCCTGGACTCTCCACCAGTATTCACTAGAAATAGCAGGATTCATGAAAAAAAAAAAAAGGGTTAGAATGGCTATTCCAATCTATACAACTTTGTTATGAGATCAAGGAAGGTTTTATAACTTGAGTCAGGTGCATTATGGAACGAAGGGAAAAGTTCAGCAGAGTTGGTTGCGGTGTGTAGTAAATGGTTCTAAGGCAGCAGGTGCTAAGTGGAGGGTGCTGCTTCTATGAGGGTGAGTGGTTCCCATGGCAGTGTCCATACCTTTGCTTTATTTCATAGTGGCATGAAGCATTCATGTGCAGATTGCATGGTGCCAGCACCACTAGGTTAGCTGCCAGTTCTTCTGGCTGAAAAGTGCATTTCAGATGTATGCCAGGAAAATGGACTCTCCTTGCCCAGGCCCTTTGCTCGCGTGGCACATGCTGAATTAGGTTTAGTGGCCAGGGTCTGGGTTATGTCTTTGTCTTGACTGTGATGGAGATTGATAAACATAGTTTTCTTTTTTCTTTAAATTTTTACTTGGAAGGAGTAGAATTATAATCAGGGAAGTATTAAAATGTGGACAATTTGTTAAAGAAGGGTAAGAGAGAACAACTGACATGTGCAGGATTCACTTTTGCAATATGGATAGAATCTGCACTAATGGCTTTTACTCAACTTTGCAACCTAAAAAGTTACTCTTTGCAATGTAGACAAGCTCATTAGGCCATCTGCTCCTCTCATGACTTAGACACATGAACATAATCCCCCAGGATCCTTCCTTACCCTTCACCCAAGATAGTATAAGAAAGTGTATCAATGTGTGTTTGCAGGCTTTCCTGATCAAACATCAAAGCACTGCCAACAGCACACTTAGCTTATTGAAAGCAATGAGATAAATTTATAATACCTGTTTATGATTGTGTATTGGTCTAGGTCTAGGGATCAGAAAGGGCAAGATTATCTAAGATTAGGGTCTGACTTTTACTTCCCCATTTCATGCTGGAGATAGCACTTCAATAAAGAATGAGTGAAGTCCCTGCTGGAAAACAGAGTTTCAAGAATTTTCTGAAGGAAGAGGTTCTTAGCAGTTCAGGTCTAGAAGTTGTCATTATTATTAGTGGTAGTATTTGTTCTAGTTTGTCTTCCATTACTGTGACAAAACACTCTGACCGACACCAACTTGGGGAGAAAAGGGTTTATTCAGCTTACATCTCCTGGGTCACAGTTCATCACTTAGGGAGGCCAAGGCAGGAACTCAGGGCAGGAACCTGGAGGCAGGAGCTGAAGCACAGTCCATGAAGGAATGCTGTTTACTGGCTTGCTCCCCTGGCTCATGCCCAGCCTGCCCTCTCATAAAGGTACACAACAGCCTGCCCAGGGTGGCACCACCCATAGTGGGCTGGGCCCTCCCACATTGCTCGACAATCAAGACAATACTCCACAGATGTGGCCACAGGCCAATCCAATGGAGCCAATTCCCCAATTGAGGCTCCCTCAACCCAGGTGTGTGAAGTTGATACTAAAGCTATCCAGCACAGTATTATTTTAAAAATATTTATTATTTTTATTTTATGTGTATGACCTGGACGTGTGTGGTGCACCTATGTTATGCAGTGCCCTCGGAGGTCAGAAGAGGGCATCAGATCCCCTGGAAGTGGAGTTATGGATGGTTGTTAGCCACCATGTGGGTGCTGGGAACTGAACCCGAGTCCTCTCGGAGAGCATCGAGTGCTTTTAACTGGTGAGCTGTCTCTCCAGCCATATTATTATTATTTTTAAGACAGGGTCTCCCTGTAGCCCCAGGTGGCCTAGAACTCATGTGGATGAGATCTTTTCTCCATCTCACAAAGATGTACTACCTGCCTGTGGCTTCTGAGTGCTGGGATCAAAGGTTGTGCCACCACACCTGGCACTCAAACTGTCTTTTCTAAAAAACATCTCCCTAATGTGACTTAAACACCACAGATATGAGTGTGCACACTCACAGAAACAACACAGTGTGTATCTTTTTTTGTTTTTTTTAGGTTTGGTGCTTTTTTTTTTTTTCTTTCCTCCTGCTTGTTTATGGAATATTGACTTGTCTAGGTTTCAGGCTTTCAATTTTGTTTATATGTTGGATATTGGAAGCCTAAGTCACTCTTCTCTTCCTGTTATGAAGGTTCTCCAAGAGAAAGTCCACTTGGATTGTCACCAATTCCCATTGGTCGGGGGGGGTATGCCAGACCTAGCCCACGCCCCGGTATGTGCCTGAGTGACTTCCAGCCTCCTGCCTGTGCCTCAGGAGCTGATCCACACAAAGCTGCAGAGAGACCAAACCAAACTCAAACCCGACCCTCTGGTCACACTGCAAAGGCAAAGCGTGTTCCCACACAGACAGGCACCCCCACAAGTGGGCTCAGAGTCGTGACCCTGTTCCAGCAGCCCCANGGAGTTTCAGACGGTTCTTGGCCGCCATGTGGGTGCTTGGGATCGAACCTGGGTCCTCTATAAGAGCAGTCGGCACTCGTAACCGCTAGGACATCTCTCCAGCCCCATCACAGTGTGTATATTTTGATTTATCAGCTTTAAACTTTGCTTTACCACTGTGACTGTGTAGTTTCTTTTCTTGTGGTTGTGACCAAAGCAGCTTACTTATTTTGGCTCACAGTTTGAGGAGACACAGTCCATCATGGTGGGAAAAGCCCGATGGGAAGCAGTGCTGTGGTGGCATGCAAGAGGCTGCTTGGTGTCATCTTGGTGGATCAGAGAGTGCAGAATAAGCCAGTGCCCAGCTTGCTTTCCGCTTCTGCCTTCATTCAGTCTGACACTAGCTAGCTCATAGGATGGTGCTTGTCACATTCAGGGTGATTCCCCTTTCAGTTATTCCTTTTTATGAAAGCTCTTACAGACACACTCAAAGAGTGCTTCATTGACACCCTGAGGGGGGTCTCTCTATTCTGTCAAACTGAGAACTGAAATGAACCACCGCAGAGCCAGTTTAATGTGCTTGCAGGGCATGCTGTCTTCACCTCCGTTTCTCCAGTTTATTTCTTCTGCTGATTTCCTTTTGATTTTAAACTATTTATTTTAGTCTGTGTGCCTTGTATCATCAACTTTTCTTACGTCTCTCTCCCTTTGTGTTTTTTTGGGACAGGCTCTCACTCTGAGGCCCTGGTGGTCTGGAACTCAGGGCAGTCTCCCTGCCTTGGCTTCCCATATGCTACAATTGCAGGCATGACCTGTAATACCTGGCTCTTAGCATCTCTTGAGCTCTCATTATATCACAAGGTGACTTTACTGCCCTCTGCTCGACACCCACCTCTCTACCCTCATCTAGCTGTCTATTTTTGCATTGCTAAGACCGAGAACATCACATTCTGTTGTTCTGTTCTTTAATCATAATCTCAGCATCTTCTAAGCTTTACCTATAGATTAATTCCAAAAGTTGGAAACCAGGGAAATACTCTAGACATTATGATAACAAGTATTCTTTACCACTGAGATGATTGGAGGCAAGATTTATTTTATTTTTACTTTAGTTCCAGTGTATCTGTACTTGGGGCTCCAGTGGCTTGCCATTTCAGAATGCCCTGATTGTCCAGCCTTGCCATACATCTCACACATCCTACGTAGGCCATTGCGTTCTTTTAGATTCTTGGATTGGGGGGGGGGTTTCAGTTACCTTTCAATGGGCTTGAAGTCCACTTGTATGTGTGTGTGTGTGTGTGTGTGTGTGTGTGTGTGTCTTGGAGTCCCCTCTGAACCCTGTCCCCTCAGCCTTCTCTCATTTGCTTCTCCAGCCTATCATCCTTGCTCTTCAGATGCCATGTGATATGCTGCTTGTGACAGTCTCCAAGATGTGTCCCACTTTCCTGATGCCTACCCTGTTCCTGGGTCCTTTGCCTTACCCTGTCCTGACTTCTCCCTCATTTTGTGGGGCCTTCTCAGAATGAACCCCTTCAAGCAAAGTACATATGGTTTTGGGAGGATTTCTGACACTTCTAATCTGTGTTCACTTGCTCCATACCTGGCTGGTTCATAGAAACCTGGCCTCAGTACTTTGAAGATAATCTTTTACTCTGCACTTTATCATATTTGGGAAGAACATTTTGACACTGACCAGACTTTCATTCTTTTTGTAAGTGACTTCTGTATGTATTTTTTGCAAGTTTTGTGAGTTTTCTTTGAGCTGTTTAATACAGAATGTTGCTGATGTGTGACTGTAAATGGAATCTATTTTACTCCTTTTTTTGTAGACTTTCCTCTGGGACTTTATTTAAAAAATATATCTTTTTCTATATTTTCTTCTTTAAAATGCCCTATTGGCTATGTGGTTGTGCTGGATAGCTTTAGTGTCAACTTGACACACCTGGGTTGAGGGAGCCTCAATTGGGGGAATTGCTTCCATTGAACTGGCTTGTGGTCATGTCTGTGGGGTATTTTCTTGATTGTTTAGTGATATGGGAGAGCTCAGCTCATTGTGGGTGTTGCCACCCCTAGGCAGGTTGTTGTGTATTGTATGAAAATGCATGCTGAGCATGGGACAGGAGAGCAAGCCAGTGAGCAACATTCCACCATGACCTGCATTTCAGCTCCTGCTTCCAGGTTCCTGCCCTGAGTGTCTACCTTGGGCTCCCTAAGTGATGAACTATGACTGGGAGATACAAGACAAATAAACCTTTTCTTTCCCAAGTTGGTATTCGTCAGTATTTTGTCACAGCAACTGGAAGCAAACTAGAACAGTGATAAACCTTCTAGTTTGGATTTTTTCTGTCTTTCATCTTCTTTTCTTTTTTTTTTTTTTTTTTTTTTTTTTTTTTTTTTTTTTTTTTTTTTTTTTTTTTTTTTTTTTTTGTCTTTTTTGAGACAGGGTCTCTCTGTAGTTCCAGCTGTCCTGGAACTTGCTCTGTAGACCAGGCTGGCCTTGAACTCACAGAGATCCACCTGCCTCTCCCTTCTGAGTGCTAGGATTGAAGGCGTGTGCCACCACACCCAGCTTAAAGATGGTTCTTGGCCATCATGTGATTGCAGGGAATTGAACCCGGGTCCTCTGTAAGAGTAGTCTGCACTCTTAACCACTGAGCCGTTTCTCCACCCCCTAAAGGGGGTGGTGTCTGGTAATGGCTACCCCTCCCTAACTTTGTTGTTTTTGCTCTTGGTCCCCCCCTCCCCCCTTCTGGGTTAAGGGAGTCTCAATTGGGGACTTGCCTCCACTGGACTGGCTTGTGACCATGTCTGTGGGGTATTTTCTTGATTGTTGAGTGATGTGGGAGGGCCCAGCTCCCTGTGGGTGGTGCTGCCCATCGGCCTATATAAGCTGCCTGTTACATAGAATAAATGGACTTTTATGGATTTGCACCATACGGGCTGTTACTGTGTGCTTGCTTGTTTGTGGGGCTATCAGCCCTACAGCTGGCTCTTCAGCTCCTTTCATGGAAGCCAGCAGCTCCACAACCACGTGTTTGTCCCTGGGACCATCAGTCCCACAGCTGTGTGTTTTGCCATGGGGCCATCAGCTCCACTCACATGTCCTCTTCACTCTGTCCAACCATGGGGTCAGCAGCCCCACAAGTGGTGACTGGGATATTTGTCTGTAAATATAAGGATGCATATTTTGTACATGGTAAACATTAGTGTAGAGTTGTGACAGTCTTGGGGTTTTATTAAAGATCAGTGACTTCTCCAGCCATGTGTAATTGGGTATGTTTACAATACCACACAGGAGTTTCCTCCCATTGAGTGGGTTTTACGCCCAATTGGTAGCTGTTGATTACCCCCAAGATAAAAGTGCTACTATTGCACCAATGCCTTTAATATCTTTGGTCAGGTTTACTTCAAGATCGATCTATCTATCTATCTATCTATCTATCTATCTATCTATCTATCTTTTTTTATTAATTTTATTTATTTCTGTATGTGTATGAATGTACTGTCTGCATGCAAGTCTGTGCACCCGTGTCATGCAATGCCGCGGAGGTCAGAAGCGGGTTTCGGATTCCCCTGGAACTGGAGTTCTCCTGGAATTGGAGTTTCAGACGGTTCTCGGCCGCCATGTGGGTGCTGGGGATTGAACCCGGGTCCTCTGCAAGAGCGGTCGGCACTCTTAACCGCTAGGCCATCTCTCCAGCCCCTATCTATCATTTTTGAGGCTATTGTGAATGCGAAGGTTTCCCTGTATTCTTTCTCCAATTGCTTAATGTTGGTATATAGAAAGGCTACTGCTTTTTGTAGATTACTTTTATAACCTGTCACATTACTGAAAGTATTAATTATTTCTAGTTTTCTAGTGGAATTTTTGGCATCTCTTAGATATGATATCATATCACCTGCAAAAAGGGATAATTTGATATTTTTTTCCAGTTAGTACTCCTTTAATTTCCTTTTCTTGTTTTATAGCTCTACCAAGAGTTTCAAACATATTAAAAAGGAGTGGAGAGAGTGGACAGCCTTGTCTGGTTCCTTATTGAAATGGGAATGTTTCCAGTTTTTCTCCATTTAGAATGATGGTAGCTGTGGGTTTATTGTATATTGCTTTAATTATGTTCCTTCCAGTCCAATTACCTCTAAAACTTTTCACATAAACATACACTGAATTTTGTCAAAGGCATTTTCTGCATCTGTTGAAGATGACCATGTGATTTTTGTCTTTGGGTCCATTTACATGCTTTATGACATTTATTGACAATGTATATTGAACCATCCCTACATCTCTGGAATAAAGCAGACTTGATCATGGTGTGTGACCTTTTTGATGTGTGCCTGTATGTGATTTTCAAGTGTTTTGTTTGGAATTTTTGCATTTATGTTTATTAAGGATATGAGCCTATAGTGTTCTTTTTTTGTTGTATCTCTACCTGGTTTTGCTATTAGAGTGATGCTGGCTTCATAGAATGTATTAGTCACTTTTCCGTTGCTGTGATAAAACCACCATGAGCAAGGGAACTTATAAAAGGGAGAGTTTATTTGAGCTTATGATTGAAGGTTCCAGGGAATCAGAGTCCATTGTGGCGGGAAGCATAGTGGCCGGGGCTGGAGCAGCAAGCTGAGGGTCATATCTCACAATGAACACAGGAAGCAGAGAGAGTGAGAGGCTGGAGACCACAAGGCTTGTTAAACTCACTAAGCCTGCCCCCAATAACATACTTCCTCCAGCACAGCCACACCTTCTAAGACCTCCAAGAACAGTGCCACCAACTGGAGACAAAATGTCTGAATACTTAAAGCCTATGGGGGACACTCATTCAAACCACCACATAGAAGGAATGTGGGTATTTTCCCTCTTTTCCTGTATTTTTGAATTATTTAAGTAATGCTGGTTGTAGATCTTCTTTAACTGTCTGATAGAATTCTGCCATAAATCCATCTGGGCCTGGGCTTTTTAGTCAGGAGGTTTTGTATTACTGTTTCAATGTCCTTATGGGTCTGTTTAAGTTGTTGGTTGCTTCTTCATTAAGCTTTGGTGATTCCCATGATTTTAGATACATATCCATTTCTTTTAGGTTTTCAAATTTGGTAGTGTATAGGTTTTTAAAGTATTCCCTTATAGTGTTCTGGATCTTTTTGCTGTCTGTTGTGATGTTTCCCCTTTCATCTATGATTTTGTTGGTTTGAAGTTGCTTTCTTTCTTTTGGTTAACTGGGCTAAAGGATTGTCCATCTTGTTTATCTTTTTAAAGAACCAGCTTAGATTCATTGATTCTTTGTATTGCTTTCATTGTTTCTATTTCATTAATTTCTACTCTGATTTTTGTTATTTCTTCTTGTCTAATAAGTCTGTGTTTCATTTGTTGTTGCTTTTCAAAAATTTTGAGTTGCAATGTTAGGTCATTCATTTTTGTTCTTTCCGATTTTTTAATGTAAGCACTTAGAGCTATAAATTTTCCTTTAGGGGGTGGAGACTCAGCAGTTAAGAGTGCAGACTGCTCTTACAGAGGACCTGGGTTTGATTCCCTGCAACCACATGATGGCCAAGAACCATCTTTAAGCCGGGTGTGGTGGTGCATGCCTTTAATCCTGGCACTCAGGAGGCAGAGACAGGTGGATCTCTGTGAGTTCAAGGCCAGCCTGGTCTACAGAGTGAGTTCCAGGCCAGCTGGGGCTATAGGGAGACCCTGTCTCAAAAAAACAAAACAAACAAAACAAAACAAAACAACTTCCCTTTAAGACTGTTTTTAATGTATCCCAGAAGTTTTGTTGTATTGTATTGTCCTTCTTATTTAATTCCAGGAGTACTTTATTTCTTTCTTAATTTCTCCTTTGACCTATTCATCATTCCAGGGTCTGTTGTTTAATCTCTATGAGTTTGTGTAGTTACTAGGGCTTCTTCCAGTGTTGATTTTAAGCTTTATTGCATTGTGGTCTGATAGAATGCATGGAATTATTTCAAGTTTTTGAATTTGCTGAAGTTTATTTTGTGTCCTAGTACGTGGTTGATTTTGGAGAATGTTCCATGGGGTGCTGAATGGAAAGTATATTCTTTGGTGTTTGAGTGGAACATTTGGTAGATGTCTGTTGGGTCCATTAGATATATGGTATTGCTTAATTCAGATATCTCTGGTTATCCAGTTGACCTGTCTAATGGAGACTGTGGGGTATTGAAGTCCCCTACAATTAGTGACCTGGGATTAATTTGTCTTTAAGTCCTGTAGTACTCTTTTATGAAGCTGGGTGCACCAAAATTTGGTGCATATATGTTCATGATTGTAATATCTTCTTGGCTAATTGTTCCTTCGATAAGAATGGAGTGGCCTTTTTTATCTTTTCTGATTAGTTTTAGTTTCAAGTCTGTTTTGCCAGATTTTAGAATTGCAACTCCCGGTTGTTTCTTAGTTTCCTTTGCTTGAAATATTTTTTTCCATCCTTTTGAAAACCTTAAGGTCGTACCTGTCCTTGAAGGTGAGATGTTTTTCTTGCAGATAACAAAAAGATGGATTTTGTTTTTTTTTTTGGGGGGGTTGGGGGTGAGGTTTTTGTCTTTTCTTTTCTTTTTTTTTTTTTTTGAGGCAGGGTCTCCCATTAGTCCCAGCTGGCCTGGAGCTTGCTGTGTAGACCAGGCTGGCCTTGAACTCATGGAGATCTTCCTGCCTATGCCTCCCTAGTGCTGGGATTAAAGGTGTTCACCACCCCTCCAGGCCCAAGATGATTCTTAGCTGCCATGTAGGTGCTGGGAATTGAACCCAGGTTCTTTGCAAGAACTGTCAGTGCTCTTAACTGCTGAGCCATCTCTCCAGCCCAGATTTTGTTTCTTAATCCATTCAACTAGCCTGTGTTTTTTGACTGGGGAGTTCAGTCTATTGATATTTCAAGTTATTATTGAAAACTGTGTATTGGTTGCCATCATTTTAATTTGTTTGCATTCTCAGTTACACCTTCATTTAGTTTCTTTCTGTTGCCCCTTCGGTATAGTTGTTCCTTTCTTTAGCTTTTTATATTACTTAAAGACATCTCTGTAGGAGTGGTTTTGTGGACATGAATTCTTTTTTAAAATATTTTATTTATTTTATGTGTATGAGTGTATCGCCTGCATGTGTGTAAGTACATCTGGGTGGTGTAGTGCCGATGGAGGTCAGAAGAGGATGTCTTAGCCTCTGGACCTGGAGCTGCGGATGGTTGTTAGCCACCACGTTGGTGCTAGGATTTGAACTCAGGCCTTCTGCAAGAGCAGCCAGTTGGTCTGAACCATTGAGCGATCTCTTTAGCCCTGGACATGAATTCTTTCATCCTATTCATGTAGTAGAAGATTTTTCTTTCCTCTTCAACTATCATAGATATTTTTTCTGGGTGAAAAGTATTCTGGGTTGTTGTCTACAGTCATTTAGAACTGGGAATACTTTGCTCCAAGCTCTTCCTGCTTTCATAGTTTGCATTGAAAAGTCAGCTGTAATTCTGATGGTTTTTCCTTTTTCTTTTCTTTTTTTTTCTTTTCTTCTTTTTGGTCTTTTTGAGACAGGGGTCCCCTTGCAGCCCCAGCTGTTCTGGAACTCATTATATAGACAAGTATAGCCTTTAACTCACAGAGATCTGCCTGCCTCTGCCTCCCAAGAGCTAGGACTAAAGGTGTGCACCACCACACCCTGCCTTGAGGAATTTCTTTTCTGGTCCTATTTAGTGTTTTTATGTGCTTCTTGTATTTGTATGGCCATGTCTTTCCTTAATTTTAGGCAATTTTCTTCTTTAATCCTTTGACAAGCTGTTTAAAGCCATTATCTTGAGAATCTCATTCCTCTATGCCTATGATCTATAAATTTGGTCATTTCATGATATCATACATTTTCTTCATATTTCATTCATATGTTTTAAAAAATTTTCATAATCTTTGCTTGAGCCATCCAATTCTTCAACTTTATCTTCCAGTCCTGATATTTTGTTTTCCATTTCATTTATTATATTGGTGAGGCTTTCTTCTGTCATCTCAAATTGGCTTATTGAGTGTTTCACTTCCTTCTTCAATATTTCTATTTCATTTGTGAATTGAGTCAGAACTTTATCCCTATCTTCTTTTAGTTCTTTTCAAATTCATTGACTTCTTTGATCATGTTTACGATTGCTCTTTTACTTTATTTTATTTATTGACAATTTTTTTTTTATAATTTTGAGACAAGGTCTCCCTGAGGCCCCAGCTGGCCTGGAACTCCCTCTGTAGAATGGGGTGGCTGTGAACTCCTGGAGATCCGCCTGCCTCTGCCTTCTGAGCACTGGGATTAAAGGCATGTGCTATCACACCTGGCAATTGCTCTTTTAAATTTTGTTTCCTGGGTTATGTCTAGGGGATTCTCATTGTAGAACTCTTCTATAAGACTGGCGATGTTTGTTGTAGATATATTATTTGGGTTTTTCATATTATTTTCTTCATTCTGATTTTGGCATGTGGATTTCTTATATGTGATACTGATGTGAGACTCAAGCCTTCCTTTGTTGAGTTGAAGTCTCTTTCTGTCTATATACTTGAAATGCCTTGGTTGTTTTCTTGTTGGGTATGAAAAACTGTCTAGGCTTCAGGTTCTCTGTTTTGATTTTATGTTGGAGGGACCAGATGGCTCTGTTGAGCTACTCAAGAGTTCCTGCACATGACCAAGTTGTGTGAGAATCAGATGCTCTTGGGCTTCCTCTTAAGGTCTAGGTCCCTCTATGCAGCAGGTACAGCACAATTTGAGAAGGTTGGTAGGCAGAGGCTGGTATCAGATGTTCTGATGCAGTCTGTGAAGGTCTTAGCCCCTGTTAAGGAGCAGAGAAGCCTGGCCCTGCAACAGTGGGTGGGGCTGTAGATCATCCCAATTTAGGGCGAAGGGCATGGTGTGATTTGGAGAGCTCACTGCCATGTAGAGATAAGAGGGTAACCCAGAGACCTGGGGTTCTAAGAGCAAAAGTTGGCTTGTACCCAAGGCTAGAAGGAGAACAAGATGTGGAGTGGGTAGGAAAGGTGGAGCTGCGCGGGCTGTCGGGGAGTCAAGGAGCAGTGAGTAGGCTGGTTAGTATTATTTTTAATATTTATTATTTTTTATTTTAGATGTATGAATGTATTGCCTGAATGTGTGAAAGTACCTGTGTCATGCAGTGCCCATGGAGGAAGGAGGAGAGTGTCAGATCTCCCAGAATTGGAGTTATGGTTGATTGTTAGCTGCCATATGGGTGGTGGGAACCCTACCTGGGTCCTCTGCAGGAGCAGCCAGTGTGCTTACCCACTGGGCCATCTCTCCAGCCTCTTCCCCTTTCCACTTTTCAGGTCAGATGTCACATGTATTCTATTGCCCACCCACCCCTTAAAGACTCTCTGCCCCTTTTCGTGGCTTCCTTTCTGTTTTCCTGGCACTACAGGTAAACTCTCAATGTAAACCTCCAGAGGGTAGAATTTGGGAATACTTGGTTGAAGTTGTAGAAAGTAGTTTTATCACAAAGTAAAAACCGTGTGTCAGTTTTATCCAAAAAAGGACTTTAGCTTGGTTGGGACTGTCACAAAGCAAAACAAAAAATGAAGTCAAAGGAATTATCTTTTGTAGCTGTGAGACCTCTTATTAATGGGAGAGACTTGCTGGGAGCATGTTTAAAATGAGGGATTAGGAGCAGTGACTTTAACAGTCTACCCTCCTTTTTTCAAAAATTTATTATTTTTATTTTATGTGTATAGGTGTAGTGCCTGCAAGTAGGTAGGGACACCTGTATTGTGCAATGTCTGTGGAGGTCAGAAGAGGCCATCAGATTACCTGGAACTGTTGTTATGGATGATTGTTAACCACCATGTGGGTGCTGGGAATCGAAGCTCTTCAAGAGCAGAAAGTGCTCTTAACCACTGAGCCATCTCTCCAGCCCATCTACTCTCCTTTGTGTGAAAGAAAACTGTTAACTTTCTGAATATTATATATTATGTAGCATAATCAAAGAATATAGGTAACATAAGAAGTTATCCATTTACCTTTTATGTTTTATGCTAAGTTCTCTTTTATATTTATAGTTAATAATTTGTGCGCCTTGACTTTTTTTTTTTTCTGGCTTTATCACCTTCTAACCATCATCGGTGACAAGTAATTTTTCCAGTTTTGTAGGAAGAGCACATCCACTAGCCGTGTGGCACAGCATGTCTTCAGTAACATGTTTGCCACCTGCTTTTCATTTTTCTTTCCTTTCTCAGCATGCTGCCCCAACTGAAAGCCATGCTGATTCTGGGACCATTAGCGCTTTCTTTTCTTCATCACTTGAGCCAGTGTGGTTTCTCTTGTTATACTGTTCTCTTGCCCCTTTGAAGACTTTCCTCTTTTCCAGGGGTTAGGGACTGAATGTTTTTATGCCCCCTCCCTCATATTTGGTGCTTGTAGGTGGGACCTTTGGGAGCTAGTTAAGTTATAAGCATAAACCCCTTGTAGTGAATTCTCAGTGAGTGTGCTGTAGTTTTTCTGCCATGAGAGCACAGGAGAGGGATGACAGCCTGCAACCAGAAGAGGGCGCTCTCCATACCCTGACAGTGCCAGCTGTCCCCTTTCTTTTTCCCTTTCATTTCCCTTTCTTTTCTTGAGACAAGGTCTCATTTTGTACTTCTGGCCAGCCTAGAACTTGCTATATGAACCAGGCTGGCCTGAAACTCAGAGATCATTTGCCTCTGCCTCTCAAGTGCTATGATTAACGGAATAAGCCACCAGGCCTGACAGGTAATTTTTCTTAACCAAATAACTACTTGTATTATTCCTGTAGTTCCGGTTTGTTAGGTTCTTTTGTTTGTCTTCAAGACAAAGTATAAAATCTGTGACATAGTTGGTCTCCCATTGCCTGCCCTGGGGTGGCTGTCTCATCTCATATCTGTCTGTTTTTCTCTATATGTAAGTAGTAGTTCAGCTATACCAGATTGTTTGCTAGCTACTGAAACATACTGTTCTTATTTATTTATTTATTTATTTATTTATTTATTTATTTATTTAGAGACAGGGTCTCCTGATAGCCCCAGTTGGCCTGGAACTCACTCTATTGGCCAGGCTGTCCTTGAACTCACAGAGACCCACCTGCCTCTGCTTCCTGAGCGCTGAGATTAAAGGCGTGCGCTACCATGCTTTGCTATTCTTTTTTTTTCTTTTTTCTTTTTTCTGTTGTTCTTTTTATCAAAGTGCCTTATCACATGTTGTAATCAAATCAAAGAATACAGATAACACAAGAAGTTCTGCTTTTACCTTTTTTGTTATACACAGGGCTTCTTTATTCTATTTGTAGTTAAATAGTTTATATCCTTAGAACTTCCGTTTTCTAGCTCTGTCATCTTTTGACAAACAATGTCATGCTATTTTTTTCAGTTAGAGCATGTCCATGTTATTTTTTAAAAATAATAGTTTTACTGACTTTGAGAACTTCACACTGCATATGGGATCATAGTCAATCTCCCCATATCAGACACACCCCACCTCCCTACCACCCTCACTTCTTGTCTTCCTTTTTTTTTTTAAGACCATCAAGCCGAATTTGTTCCCCAAATAACTCTTGGATGTGGGTCCATTCCCTGGAACATGGCCAGCTTACCCAGGGTCTTTTAAAACTGACTCTCCTCCTGGTAATGATCAGTCATCAATAGTTCTTCAGTTAGAATTGGGACTTCAGTCTATCTCCCACATCCATGCTGGGATTTTGTCTGGCTTGGATGTGCACTTGTCTTATATATGCTGTCACAACCACTATGCATTCATGTGTACAACTGCCCTGTTGTATACAGAGAGCATTGGCTTGTTACAGTCATCTACCAGTCACTTCTGACTCTTACAATCTCACCTTCTCTTCCCAAACACTCCTTGAGCCTTTAGGGGAAGGGTGTGATATAGATGTTCCATTTAGGGCTGAGCACTCTGGAGTTTTATATTCTTGCTTATTGACTACTTGTGGTCTCTGTGTTAATTGCCGTCTACTGCAAAAAGAAGCTTCACTGATGAGAGTTGAGAAATGCACTAATGTATGGCTCTATATGATGTCATTAGGAGTTGGCTTAATACTATGCCCATTTGGCGGAATAATGGTAGTAGGATCTCTCCTAGGGCCTACAGCCTGCTCAGCCACAGTTGTTTGGCCCTGATAATGGTGCCAGGTATGGGCTTCATTTTGTGGAGTGGGCCTTAAATCCAACCAGAAAGTTGTTGGGTCCTCTCATAACATTCATGCGATTATTTGCATATCTTGTCATGCTAGTCATTATTGTAGCTCACAAGATTCACAGCTGGGTTAGCTTGATAGTTACTGTTCTATTCTTGTAACTTGCGTAGTACTTTACATCTATGCTCTTTGAAAATACAAATTTACATGCTTGCCTGGATGGAGCCAGGATCTGATTAGTCTTGGAAAGCACAACCTGTGGGCTTTCTCCTCTGGGGAGCATCTCTTCCTGGCTTTCCTGTTGGCTTTCCATCTTCGCTCTCAAGTCTGCTCACATCCAGCTCTCACTTTGTAGTGTAATTTCTGATTTCTTCTTCTGTTGACCTTTATTTATCTCTGTGCCCTCTGCAACTGGTCCATACAATAGCATATAGTTTATGTGAAACAAATTTGTTGGATTTTTGAGACAGGCTTGCTGTGTAGCACTGGCTGGTCTGGAGTTGACTATATAGATTGGGCTGGCCTTGAACTTGTGGCAACTCTCCTGACTACGACTCCTGTGTGCTAGGATTACAGGACTGTGTTACCATGCCCAGCTTAAAAAAAGAAGCTTCTAAAAAAATAGAAACAAGCCGGGCATGGTGGCGCACACCTTTAGTCCTAGCACTTGGGAGGCAGAGGCAGGCGGATCTTTGTGAGTTCAAGGCCAGCCTGGTCTACAGAGTGAGTTCCAGGACAGCTGGGACTACAGGGAGACCCTGTGTCAAAAAGACCAAAGGAAAAAAAAAAAAAGCTTCTCTGATGAGAGTTGAGAGTTGCACTAATGTATGGCTTCTTCTTGATTTCTTGTCCCATGCTATTTAAACTTTCTATTTACTCAGAGATTAGCATTCTTTGAATCTTAGTTTTCCAGCATTTAGCTAAGAATCATGTAGGTAAGGGGAAATAAAAAACCTTCCAAGCAGCTCAAAGTAGTTGCCATAAAGCCTTGAGTAAGAACACTTGCACTCATTCTGTAGGAGGGAAGAGTGGCCCCTTATCTTCTGCCATCAGCTTTTACTCTGTGCAAAATCCTAGCAGACCTGTTACTTGCTGCTCACGTCAGACTGGAAACAATACATTGGAAGATAGGGAGAAGTTATGGTGAAGATGATAACCTGGAAAGACCACAGTGAGAATCTACAGGAAAAAGAAGTATGAAAAGACAAGAATTTTTAAAATCAGTCATTTTATAGTCATTGAATGCAGAAGCGAAGTGACGTCTACTTTGATAGCATAGCATTATGCCTGATGTTCTGAATTAAATGCTCGTGGTGAGGAGGTCCATTCTTGCCTGTGTGGTGTGTCAAGTACAGATTCTGTGTTTAAAGGTATGAGTGCAGCAAACTCTCAAGTATGTTAGGTAATTTAGCCCCCAACAGTGCTAGATAAATGAAGTTTTTTTTTTTGCCAGGCTTTTTTTTTAAAGGCTGCAGGGGATGAACGCCTGGCTTCCCATCACTCCTTCACCTTTGTTTCTATCCCAGTGCTAATAGTGTTATTGTCATTAACTGATCTTCTGTCAGGGTATGTTTCTATTCATTTCTAATTTCTTCTGTCAGATTTGGAAAATAATAAAACAATCTTTTCTCTTGGCTCTTACTTTTTTCACTCTTTTACTGTTTGAGAATTTCATACATACTTATGATGGATGAAATTTTATAGTGCTTTGATTAAATTCACCACCCCCATTTCCTCCTCTCCAGTCTCTCCCCTAGAGCCTAACACTTTTCCCTCCCCACTTCATGTGCTTTTATTTTTTTAAAACCCCACTGAGCTGGGCGTGGTGGCACACGCCTTTAATCCTAGCACTTGGAAGGCAGAGGCAGGCAGATCTTTGTGAGTTCAAGGCCAGCCTGGTCTACAGAGCGAGTTCTAGGCCAGCTGGGGCTACAGGGAGACCCTGTCTCGAAAAGACAAAAAACAAACAAACAAAAAACCCCACTGAGCCCACTTAGTGCTGCCCGTCTCTACATGGGCGTAGGGCCCTCTACTAGAGACTGGTTAGCCTCCCAGGGGCCACATTCCTGAAGAAAATGGACTCACCTTCCCCTACCAGGCAAAAAAACCTTAGCTCTTTTTTTTTTTTTTTTTTTTTTTTTTTCCTCCTCCCCTTCTTTAGTTATTTTAGTCATGGGATTTTAGCTGGTTGAAGCCTTTGTGTGTATTTCATTCGTATAGGAATTTGTTTTAATTCCTCTTAACACGTTCCAAACTTTCTCTTGTTGGATTGGTGGAGCCGGATAAGAGGGGAGCTATTAGTCTTCCACTTTTTGTCAATTGAGATGTTGAGGTGTGACAGATAGCATGTGCAGTCACGGTACTATAAGTCCCTGTGCTGGGCCTTGGAACTATTAATCTTGGTGTGAATCACTGGAGACATGTTTCTATGTCTCTCCATGTGGTTAAGCTCTTCCAGGGGATCTTGGCTCATGGTGCCAAAGGGCGGAGGGGGATTGACTAATCTATTAAATAGTCTTTTATCTGCAAGTCTAGTTTCTCATTAGTATTTCTGAGTAGAAGGATGGATGGTTGGGAATGTGGGCTTTTTGTTTTTAATTAGTCTCTCTAGGGATGACGAGAGGCTTATTTTGAAGAATGGAATTTTAAGGAAGCCTGACAACCTCAGTTTCCATGTGACTGAAAAATTCTGGCAGCTGAGAAAGGTTTCACAACCGTGAGTTGGAGCCAGACTTTCCAGTGGCTATTCCGCCTATGCAGAGTTAGATGCATGAGTGACCTACGCCTCTGCTCTCAGACCTGGGGTCCCTATGGGGTTGCTGTTCCATGGAGCTCTTGTGCTCCCTCCTCTCTAATAGTTCTAGTGGCTGTCATGGGGTTACTCTCCTACCGTGTGCAGTACAATGCAGTCCCCGTTTTTTTTGCCTTGTCTATACTTTTTTTTTTTTTTGGTTTTTTTGAGACAGGGTCTCCCTGTAGCTCCGACTGTCCTGGAACTTACTTTGTAGACCAGGCTGGCCTTGAACTCACAGAGCTCCACCTGCCTCTGCCTAGGATTAAAGGAGTGCGCCACCAAGCCCGGCATGGCTATATATTTTTTATTATTTATTTATTTAGGCATTTTTTTAATTGTTATTTTTTATTTATTGTTTTATAGATTTTTTTTTTTGTACAAGATTATGTTACAAATCAAATCTAGACTGGTGTCTCCTCCCCCGCCCCCACCAGATTCACCGTTTCAGTCAGTTCTTTGATGCAGTTTTTTTTTTTTTTTTTTGTTGTTGTTCTTCTTTCTAATATGCATCACTCCCAACTACTTGGACAAAAGTTCAAGGAGCCGGGCGTGGTGGCGTACACCTTTAATCCTAGCATTTGGGAGGCAGAGGCAGGCGGATCTTTGTGACTTCAAGGCCAGCCTGGTCTACAGAGCGAGTTCCAGGACAGCTGGGGCTACCTGGAGACCCTGTCTCAAAAAGACCAAAA
>VZQC01010065.1:1744962-1829968 GCA_009823505.1 Rhizomys pruinosus | reverse complement strand
CACATGAAGACCCGGCCATACTTAACAGAAAGAAAAATGTAAAGCAATATTTAAACCATAACCATCCCAAACTCAAAGAAATCTTGTGTCTAAATCTATAAGCAAGACCTACCATAACATTGTACTGTTTAAAAATACCTATGATATCTATTGTGTGGTGCTTCATTATAGGATCGAAGCCTAGATATTATACTGTTTTATACCTAAATATCTAATTGCATTGCTTCATTAGTAGGATCAAGTGTTATGACCGGGACAAGCTGAGCCAGCCCACGGAAGAAAACAACCAGAACTGACTAGAGACAAGACAACAGCACCAGAGAAATAGAGTGTTTTGTTTCTCATCCCCCTGTGCCCCTGTTCTAAGCCGAGGGAACAAATCTCGAAGAGGGGCGGGGTAGAACAGTAAGGAGCCTTCGATTGGGTTGAAGGTGAATTACATTACACAATTAGCTGGACAACTCAGTGGATTCAAATGATGAACATACAGCCCACCCTCGATTGGGTGGGACCATGAGCTGTGTGGGTGTTGGCACAACTGCTTGCAAATTGGTTTTGGTTTTACATGAAGGATTTTTTGTACTCACAAATTATCAGCTTATTGTTAAAAATCAAAAACAAACAAAACAAAAAAGCAGAGAAGATGCAGAAAACTGAACGGCAAATGCATTATCTGGGATGAGTAGGGGTGGGTGGGGGGAAGGGAATGGGATATATGCCGTGAACTAATTGGAAAATGATGATATGAAATACACAACATCAATCAAAAAAGAAAAAAAACAGAAAGAAAGATAAGCACTGCAAACAGCAAACGCAGCCCACTCAATCACCAGCAGTTAGCAAAGCTGAACCGAAAGCAGTAACACCATATAGGAGGACTATACGCAGGGAAGTATGAATCATGTTCTGGTTGGGACAGAGAGGGGACAGTGTGTGATTTCGCCATGCTATTCAGAATGGGACACAGTATAAAACTTATTATTTCTGGAATTTTCCATTTAATAATTTCAGACCACAAGTAACTGAAACCACAGCAAAGGAAAGTAAAAACACAGATAAGGGGGCAGGGGGGCTTCAATAACTGGCCTAGAAACTGCAATGAGGATGAGCTTAGAGCTGATAGAAGTATATTGCAAAAGCCACAATTGGCTGAGAGATCATGGCTACAAACAGGAACTTATAAGTTGGCCAAAAGGAATGTTAACCGGGGCGTGGGTGGCAACACGCCTATATCCTAGCACCTTGGGAGGCAGAGGGCCGAGGATCTTTGTGAGTTTCAAGTGCCACACTGGTCTACAGAGTCGAGTTTCCCAGCGCAGACATGTCGCTGGAGCTAAGGGAGATCGTGTCCTCAAAGAAAGACCAAAAAAGAAAAAAAGTGCAAGGAATAAAAATTGGTGAAAAAAGCATATTTCACCTCAACAAAGAAAAACCTTCTGACAACCAGAACTGTGCAACAAAAGAATTGGTTGCCTCATTTTGTGGGAAGAGTCCAGAAGCAACTGAATGACACCTGCCATACTGCAGGGCACCGTGGCCCTCATTATCTTCCAGCAACCAATATGCCTGACTCTCTGTGCTAATTCAGTAGCATTATAATTTTATGATGGTATAAAGCCTGGAACAAAGTATCTTTCTTGTACAGATAATGAAGTGTTATGCAAACGCTATGCCTGCAGCTTGGTTGACAATGTGTATCATGAACTTTGCAGGTAAATAGTGTAGGAACTAAGAACTGTTATGTTAATAGTGAACGTAACCAGTCCCAGAAAAACAAAATGATATGGATATCCCTCATCAGTGGATGCTCAGTACCAAGCTACCTAGTTGTAAGTAGTTCTTGTATAGGGGTTCCTTGAACGTTTGTTATTTTTTCTGTTTTTTCCCCCCCATAGAATAAGGAGAAATAAGATGATGATGAGGTTGTTCTCCAACTGTAGATTGGAGCCAGCTGTTATAGAGGTATTCTCTTGTAAAATCAGTAAAACTGCCTTCTTTAATTGACTAATGGACATAGAAACTGTGAAAAGGATTATTCTCTATTCAGTGCTTACTTTCAAGTAACCCTTGCTTTACTTAATAATGGCTATGAAGTAACCAAGGATGAGAGTGGTACAGACAGACAAGGCATTGAGGCCCTGAACACTGAGGTGCAGATTAATGAGAGTGCTATGTAATAATTGCTGGGCAAGGCATGTCGGAAAACTGACAGCTCATATACGATTCCTATCTGGACTTCTTTGGGGGCTTCAAACATCTCCTGGGTGTTCTTGGGAGTTGTCCTCTGGGGTGAGGGAGGCCTTGCTTTTCCCTCATCCCTTTCAGCTGTTGGCTGAGTCTCCTGGTTTCTGATTCCTCATGGTTTCCACTACTATTCTTGGATCATTATCTCAATGTCCAGTGACCCTTTTTACTTAAAATGGCTCAAAAATGACTGTAGATGCGAATCCTTCCTAGCTGGAGGCCTAGGAAGAGTCTTTCTCCTGAGACCTGATGTCTATCAAAGCCTAGAAGGAGATTGTTGCTTTTTTTTTTTTTTTTTTTTTTTTAAGTGGTGTGTCCATGAGTGGTTTGCGCGTGCGCGTGCGCGTGCGCGCGCAGAGTGTGTGTGTGTGTGTGTGTGTGTACGTATGTCATGACAGGTGTGTGGAGAACAGAGGACAAGTTTGTAGAGTTGTTTTTCTCCTTCCATATGGGGTCCAGGATTGATTTGGGTCATCAGGTCTGTTTAATTTAGCAGGCACCTTTACCCTCTAGCCGTCTTCTTCACCGTGCTCTGCACTGTTCGCCGATGCTGCATACGCTTGGCATTTGGGACAGTGCTCCAGATTTCTTAGAAATCCTTACTCCGTGTCACTGTTAATGTCTTGGCTGTTATCTTCTTTTACTTCTCGTCTTTGCTAGGGTAATCAACTGTGCTTTGTTAGATGTTCTCAGAAATATACCCATGCTACTTTTTAAAGGGACCATTATTTATGCTTTATGCTAAAATCAAGATTTTTGAAATGTATCTTCATCTTACTGTTGATCTGGGACCAGGTGGAGGATAGATTCCATTAAGTTATGGAAACAGTAGTTTTTGTATTGTTTTAGGTCAGGTAATTAATTATTCAGTGAATATCTTAACAGTCTTCGAAGTATCTCAGTGTTATTTTTTTCTATGAAGCATTTTTTGAAGTGGTGGCTGTACTGAGATACTTAGTCCAACAGTACATTATATATAAAGATATTTGATGAGAAGTTTCTTGTGTTATGAGGCAGGATATTGAAAAAGAAAAATCCCTCAAGTGAACTGAGGCCTGTAACAGCTCTGCTACCCTTGGGGAGGGAGTGTACACTGGAACTTCCATTACTGTTAATCTTGATGAGAGCATGTGTGGTGTTCTTGGAAGCCTCTCACCCTCTTATCAAGACAAGGCTACAGAAGTGGGGTCAGCCTACTTCATGTTCCTTTTGGGTGTACTGATCTGGGAGAAAGATGGGGGGATTGGCTGGATAGTTGTTTGGGTCCTTTTACATCTAGGTGTAGAGTGTGAGCCTGTTTTCCATTTCTCTATTTTACCAGTTGTCTCCCCAGAGTTCCTCACCAAAGTATGCAGTGAGACACTGAATTTGCTTGGATGACTGAGCCTCCTTTGAGAAGGGGTGAGAGAGGTTTCCAGGTGTAGCTGCCCCCCTCAGCCATCCCCCAGTAGAGGTCTGCCAAACTTGAGAATAACCCCATACATACCTTCTCTCTTTCACTACTCTTAAGCATTCTCTCTTAGCTCTTGTGGGTCATAGAGTGAGGCAGGTTGTGGTCTGTGGTTAGCACACAGAACTCTGTGGTCTGCAGTTAGCACACGGAGCTCTGTGGTCTGCGGTTAGCACACGGAGCTCTGGGCATGGAGAGGGATCCCTCACCCTGGCTTTTCTGTTAGTTGCTGGATGACCTTAAGCTAATGCATCAACCTCTTCTCCATTTTCTTTTATGCTTTTTAAAATTTAGACTTTATTTTCTCTAGTATTAAAAAAATAAAATTCCCAGCCATTAATAAAGGGTAAAAAGTTTCCTCGAGTGAGTTAATACCTATTTGGATATTCATGAGATGTAGGCGTCCCTCATCAGTTGGGGTGTTTTCTGTACCTCCAGTTGATGTCTGAAGCCACAGATACTATGGATCTATGCTATTTTCCCCCCTATATAACATATCTTTGGTAAAGTTTAATTTATAAGTTAGGAGTAGTAAGGGATAAACAACAGTAATTAATAAAATAGAAAAAATAATTGCCACAGCAGTTATGATGATGACCATGTGACTGGTTTCTCTTAGAATATCTTCTAGTATGTGCTCTTCCTTCTTGTTCCCATGTGAGATGATCCCATGCCAGCATGCTAAATCATGTGAGGGTGAATGGCACAGACCTTGTGACATGGTATCAGGCTGCTTCTGACCTCCTGACATGCTGTCAAGCTGTGATCTCATCTGAACATGGGCGAATGAAACCACAGAAAGCAGAACCATGGGTGGTGGTGGGGTGGCAGGGAGCAGATTTCTATGTAGATAGAATGGCTCTTTGGATTACTAAAGTAAATTAAAGAAAATGCTTCAAATGCATTCAATATTTATTCCAGATGGTCTCTGTTAAATAAAAGATGTGTAAGTTGTGTTGGATTTGTATAAATCACTTCAATCTCTTTTGGGGGAAAGCAATATAGTTATTATGTTGTCCATGTAAATTGCATTGTAGTCTTAGAGAACTTCAGAGGACACTGAAGGATTCTTTAGTCACTTGAACACTTAAACTCCCTTTGGGAGGTCTAGTTAACACACGTGGACCCTCCAAAATGATCTAATTGACCAAAATTTTAAATCATATCAGGATTATTTAATTTCTTAAATTTAATTTTGCTATTTTCTGAAAAAGAAACTAGTGAATAAATTATGCCCCCCCCCAAAGTATTTGAGTTCCTGTGTAAGTTCAACTTCAGTTTTTGGATTTCAGAAGTCTATGACGTCATTAGAATCCAGTTAGCTTAACACTTCAGCTGTCCTGTTTGAGCCCTACAAACATGTAGACTTCAGTAATTGATGCTGAGATTATCTGAAGTTTATAATTTGTTATTAGTTGTGAGATGGACCATAGAACGCCCTACAGGTCATCTTGTGTTGTGGATCTGAAAGTATTCTGCTTGTGGTAATGGTGGAGCCTGAAGTGAGAAGGTTTTAGAAATTGCTCATCATCTACTAATGGTAGAACTGTAACCTTCCTGTGAGTGAGCCCCGAGACTACTAATGGTAGAACTGTAACCTTCCTGTGAGTGAGCCCCGAGACTACTAATGGTAGAACTGTAACCTTCCTGTGAGTGAGCCCCAAGACTCACTGCATTCCCTTTCTTTAATTCAAGTGAGAACCCACAGAGGAGGTTGGAAACATCCTTATGTTTTGGGATGAGAAAGCACTGACTTTTTCCAACCACCATATGTGGTGACTAGGCGCTTCGGAATGACACTGGGGTACTCTCCCAGCAAACAGCAATGGTGTTCCAAATAGCATATAATAAATAAATTATGCAAGACATTCCCCCAGCCAGATGTAATATTCAATAGTAGGGAAATAAATTTACAGTGCCCTCCCACAGGAAAATCTGGAAATGCTAGCTGGACTAAGAAGGCGGTCATGCTGTTGGAGCTGTGGGCTCCTTTCCCGTTTCCAGGTGAGGATTCGCCTCATTGCAATTTTGTTTTCAGGATTTCTGGGATTTCTTAGAAAAGTGCATGGTTGAAAACCTCAAAACTTTAGTGAACTCAGTTTGAACTGGTACTGAATTTTTGTTTCCAGTATTCAAAAAGCAGAGGTGTGGTTCATCTCTCTGCATATTTAGTAACCGGTCTAATTTTTTTTTTTTCTGTAACTGGTCTCATTTTGGTATATTAGGTTATTATTTACATCTTGTTGAGAGAAATCCAGTTTTGGGTAGATTCTTGAAAGGTAGCAGTCTGACTGTGACTCCGAGCTTCTTCCCAATCAGCAAAGCAACAAATTCAGAATTTCCAGTAGGAGGGACTTGGTGATGGGCACTGGGGCAGCAGGAGGATTTATCTCTAGTCTTTTCTTGTTCAAGTGTTTCTAGTTAGCCTTTCCATCTACCTAGGGGTAGGGTGTGGGGCTTTGCATGGGGCACAGCTAGTAGTGGATGCCTCTGTGGCTTTCATACCTATCTGAGCTGTGTGTATAGGTGTGAGTTCAGTGATCTGAGGCAGAGGCCTGACCTAGCTTCAGGCCACCCTGGGCTCTCTCTCAGAAAGTTTCAGAATGTTCTGTCTCTGAGACTGGAGTTAAGAAACCAATACTGGAGACATGAAGTATGAGGGCCCTGCTCCTTCAAGTTGCTAGAGATAGCTGGCCTGGAAATCAGATCATCCTCAGAGAATCTTGATATCTACCCATCCAGAAGTTCTACAGCAAGGATTGGGCACCTGAAATCTGTAGATGATATCCTGCTGAAATAGGATCCCTTGAAAGGCATTCTTGTTAAAACTATGTATTCAGTCAGATTGTTCCTATAGCAGAAATTCATTGAGAACCTGCTGGAACAGATAGTGAACACATAGCGAACAGAATTGAGAGTATTCTCCCTCTTGCTGCTTAGATTCTGTTTGGGGAGACAATAAACAAATGTATTAATGCATGTTTCAGGATAGATCACAGCAAATATGACAAAGAAAAAGGAGCCACTTAAAGGGATAGCAGAATAAAGCAAGATAACATTGATCAGTGAACACTGCCCTCGGATGGCTCCTTTCAGGTTGGTGCGTGACTTAGGTGAAAAAGAAAGCTATGCAAATAAATAGCAGCAGCCTGGGTAGCATGGCACAGGGCTAGAGGTGGGGTGTGCTCAGCCTGCTTGAGGGACTGTGCTAGATGAAGGTAGACTCATAGAGATAACCAGTGGTCAGATGACAATCAAAGAGATGTGCCAGCTCTCATCTTTTTTTTTTTTTTTTTTTTTTTTTTTTTTTTTTTTTTTTTTTTTTTTTTTCCTTGGGGACGGGTCTCCCTATAGCCCCAGATGACCTGGAACTTACTCTGTAGACCAGGCTGGCCTTGAACTCACAGAGATCCACCTGCCTCTGCCTCCCCAGTGCTAGGATTAAAGGCATGCACCACCACGTCTGGCTTAAAGACAGTTTTTAGCTGCCATGTGGGTGCTGGGAATCAAACCCGTGTCCTCTGCAAGAGCAGCCAGTGTTCTTTACCACTGAGCCATCTCTCCAGCCCCAGCTCTCATCATTTTTATCAACACTGTTATGGAGGGTTTAAATGATGTTTAGAGAATTAAAAAGTTGGAGTAAACATGGGAAAGAAAATAAGATTGTGTGTATATCAGAGGGTGTGATTGTACACTTGTGAAACCCAGGAGATTTTTCACCACAGCTTGGTAGGAACTTATAGTCCCTGTTCCTTAGGAAGCTGGGGCAAGAGGATTCCTTGATTCTAGGAGATAGAGAACAGCCTGACCAACAGGGCAAGAAATCTTAAGACAGTGAAATTAAAAAAGAAAACTTTAAAAAAGAGGTTTGTTTGTCATGACTATAAAACCAATAGCTTTTATCTATGCTAGTGATAAATAGCCAGAAATGAAAAAATGACAAAAGGCTCTTTATACTGGAAAGAGACTTAAAAATATTTCAGACCCAGATTTACAAGAAAGATAGTAGATGTATGAAGAAAAGAAAACAATGCTATGGAAGGCCATAAAACTAGACTCATATATTATGCTCCTGAATGGTGAAGCTGTATCACATAAACACCACTTAATACAACCCCAGTTTGACTCCCCAAGGGGTTAATTTTTAAACTGCCTATAATATCTGAAACTGCATTAAAGAATACATCCTCAAAAAAGAGCCAACACAGAAGAGTTTCTATTAGGTGAAATTAAAGTTTGATGTGGTATTTATTTATTTATTTATTTATTTATTTATTTATTTATTTATTGGAGATAGTATCTCCTTGTAGCCCCAGCTGGCCTGGAACTCACTATATAGTCCAGGCTGTCCTTGATTTCACTGAGATATCTACCAGTGCTAGAATTAAAGGTGTGTGGCACCACATGCAGCTTGCAGTGTTATAAACACTCTACAGCTAGGGCTAGGACTTGATGTGTAGATCAGGGATTAGCAAGCTTTTTCTGGAGAGGACTAGATATAAACATTGGGCTTCATGAACATATGGTCTTTGTTTGACTAGTCAACTCTGTCTTCCTGTACAGCAACATTGATAGGTAATAAATAAATACAATATTTGCCAACTGTGCCTTGACAGTTGATGAAGCAGATGTTAAGACAATACTCAGAAATAGTTAACCCTGACATGACAAGAGTGCTATTTTAAGTCGTTTGAGAAGATGGCTTCTTTAGTAAATGGTGCTGAAAAAAAGCTTATGTTAATCTGAAAAGAAAACATATTCAGTTTCTCCTTATTGACACATTCCCAATTCATATAAACATTACTAAATAACAAAATGATAGAAGAATCAGGAAATATATTTTTTTGGTAACTCTAGTGCTTAGAGGAATGTTTTAAAACAAGACCAAACATATATAAAGCTATACGGGAAAAAAAATAGTGGTACTTGACTAAATAAAAGTTAAGTTTTGCTTATCGTAACATTATCGTAAACAAAGAAATAAAATGGAAGGCAGTGAAAAGTACTTGCTGTGTATATACCAGAAAAAAGGATAATATCCTCAGTATTCAAAGTAAATCTCCAAATGACGCAGTGAAACAGCAAAGAATTCAGTTCCAGAAGAGAGAAACCTAGTGGGCTATTACTATAGGAAAAGATGCCCAGTGGTACTGGAAGCTGTGTTCTCCAAGTGAGTTAGACAGTTAGTACCCATCTCATGGTGTGAGTGGGGTAGGGGTGGGATGATCTGATACTTTGAATAAGAAACTGCTTGGCTCTTATATGTACTCAACAAACGGAGTGTCAGGGCTGGAGTTCAGAGCACTGGCTGATCTTGCAGAGGACCCAGGTTTTGTTCCCAGTGCCTACAAGGCAGCTGGCAACTGTCCCTAACTCCAGCTCCTTGGGAATCTGATGCCCTCTTTTGGCCTCCATGGGCATTGCACTCATATACATGCAAGCAAAACACTCATATGTCAAATGAAAATAAATTAAAAAGTAGTACTTTATTTGTGTATGGAAAAGAAAATTATGAGTGCACAAGGATTGCCCAGTCTTCAGTTGTCAATAACCGTAAACAAACCAAATAACTTGTCAACAGGGAGATAATAGAATAAATGGTATTATTAGGAACTTTATGCAGTTATTAAAATTAGTGAGTTTTAAATTGTTAGTTATTAATATGGAACTGTATGGTGCTAGAAATTAAATTCAAGGCCTTGCACATACATGGCAGACTAATTTCATACCACTGAGCCAAGCCTGCAATCCCTATGGGGAAGTTTTGTCTAGAGGTTTAGAAAGCATCTATTGATAGTTGTTTCGAAGAAAAACAAATTTTAGAAATAAAAAACCAATGATTTCAGTTTTATAAAATTTTAGAAGTACCTTAGAAATGCTATTACTTGTGGTACTTACTGCCAAGATATTTGATTTATCCAATTTAGAATCACTGTCTTGACAGAATAATAAAGACTGCTCATTGCCTTCTTCAATATGCCTTCAAGATGTATATATATCAGATTTCTCTGTGGATCTGTCTCTCCTTGGAGCCTGGTGTCATCAAACATGACTTTTTAATTAAAAATTATTTATTTTTATTTTACGTGTACATGAGTATTTTGTCTGCATGTATGAAAGTGTACTTGTGCATGCAATGCCCATGGAGGCCAGAAGAGGGCATCAGATTTCCTGGACCTGGAGTTACACATGATTGTTAGCTGCTGTGTGGGTACTGGGACCTGAACTCAGGTCCTCTGCAAGAGCAGTCAGTGATCTTAACTGCTGAAGCATCTCTCCAGCCCCAATGGCATGACTTCTTGGTCTAAGTTAATGTGCCAGAATGCGTTGTGAGAGACGCTGTGTTGAGGAATTTGCTGCAAACCTCCTGTATGCATGCTTCCTGCTTGTTGCTGTGACCCTGTTTTCTCCTGCACTGTCCTCTGTCATTTCGCTGTGCTGTCATGTCTAATACCTCTTTCCTCTTTTATTCTACCCCTTTCTTATTTCTGCTTCTAATGGGAAACCAGAGAGTTGGAGCTGGCAGTATTATATACAAATTGAGACGAGTAGATTGGAAGGGAGAGGACTTTTGTAAGAGCATTCTGAATTAGCTCAGCAATAAAGACATTTCTGTATCTCAATTTTTTCTTTCTTTTTTTTTTTTTTTTTTTAGGGAGGGAGATGAGAAGTTTATTGCGTTAGCAACATTATTCCAAAGGACTTTGATAAACAAAAATATACATTAGAGCGTACATTTTAATTACTGATTTGAATGTCAGTATTTTTCCCCCCAAGTATCACAATGTTTATTGATAGATACAAGTATATAAAATGAGGGCATGAACACGATTTGATAAATTAAGTAGGCTTAATTTCAATACTATAATAAGGAAACAATTCAAATTTTCACCATTTGTTTCACACCCACAGAAACCACTTCAAGGGCATTAACGATCTCTCAAATCTGAGAGTAAGCCATGTTTCTTTTTTAAAAAGGCTTGTACACTTTCCCGGGCTCCAGGATATTGAAATGTAGCACATAAAGCCCATTACTAGAGGTAGAAATACAGGCAATATACAATTAGGGCAACAACCATAAGTTACAGTTAAGGATTTTCTGTAACAACCAAATGGATAATCTAATATTGCAACAACTCAAGTATTACTGAGCAAAGTGCATTTATACACTATTCAGTGTTGCTATTCAGTTTTCTAACTTTAAACAGCCTATGATAACTGGCAGCAAAGAAGGTCCTTGCAATAAGTAGACTGCCTCTGCTTGAGAACTTATGATGTAATTATTGCATGATGCTAATATACTATCTAAACATTAAAGATACTCCTAAAATATTTGATGGTAGATTATGATTAAGACATTACACTACAAAAAAAAAAAACTTTATGCAGAAGGAAACCCTTCCTGACGTGCTTCTGCTTTAAATATTGTGCCCCCAAATGAAGTCCAGTAAGCACATGTCCTGTCTTGATCCCCCTGCATTGGCCTCCATGATACTGCCGAGGTAATCCAACAATGGCAGTCCATATTCTGAGGAGGCTGAATTCCCGTTAGTTGCTTAGTTCACAAGCTGGGTATCTCAGCAGTCCTCAGTCCACATTGGAAGGCTAAAAAGTAAAGCTGTATCTCATTTGAGGAGTGCCAAAAGCAGTGGCATCCACAGAGCACATGCGCCTGCCTGTGAGAATTGTAGACAGGCCAAACAACGGTGCTTTCTTTTTTTTTTTCTTCTTTTTGTCTTTTTACTAAGATCTCAAGTTTTATGTCTGCATTACAGTTTCTCTGGTCTTATTATTTATTTCTGGCTGTACTTTCTTTCTGGATGCTTAAGGCCATAGAGATAGCCCAGATTAACCAAGGTTTTGTTTTGTTGAGGTCAGTTGAGGATCTGGTCTTTAGGGGTCTCTCAGGGTTTTTTTTTTTTCAGGGGGGAGGGTGGGAGCCCCTTGCTTCTTTCAGCTCCTCATCCACCAGTTCCATCCACATCAGGACAAAATCAGGTCTTGCTAGACCAGGCTTCCTTTTCTGAAGGATGAGCAGACTTTCCTCTTTATAGACTGGACACTGGCTGAAGTCCCTTTAGTGGCTCTCCAAGACCTCCCTGAACAGGAAGACTGGTGACCCACCTCTGAAGGACTTTTCAAGAGATGCCCCCATGTATAATCCCCTAAGACTTGGTTGACCTCTGAGGGAAGGAAAAAAGTTGTCCCCCAGGTCCCTCGGCCAAATTGGTAGGGACTTCATGTATGGTCGTTAAGAACCCAGAAAGGCTAAGTTGCACCAGCCTGTTACATTGCACCTATATTAACATCGTATCCTTTGGATACAAACTGTATGTTATTTCCATAGCATATTTCTTGAATCACATCTTTCCATTTTAAATCCCATATTACTCTAAAAGATGCACACATACCCTCCATCATATACTAAAAGTCCAAGGTCTGAAAATACGTGTTAGGTCAGCTCTAGAACCTGTTTAGGGATTCCCAATACAAGAGCACAGTTGTCTTTAGATCATGAGGAATATAATATTAATGTTGCTCATTTTGTCTTACACCTAGGTACTTGGTACTAGCATGCACAGATGAGGGATACCATTTGTCGTTTGTTTTTCTGGGACTGTGTTACTTCACTTAGCATAAAATCTTCTAGTTCCATCCATTTACCTGCAAATTTCATGATGTCATCTTTCTTTACCGCTGCATAGTACTCCATTGTGTAGATGTACCACATTTTTTCTATCCACTCATCAGTTGAGGGGCATCTGGGTTTGTTCCAGCTCTTCACTATTGTGAAGAGAGCTGCAATAAACGTGGCTGTACTTGTGTCTCTGCTGTAGGAAGAGTCCGATGGATATATTCCCAGAAGTGGTATGGCTGGGTCAGGTGGTAGGCTCATTTTGAGTCTTTTAAGGGTTCTCCATACTGCTTTCCATAGTGGTTGTACAAATTTTCATTCCCACTAGCAGTGGATGAGTGTTCCCCTTTCCCCACACCGTCTCCAGCATTTGGTGTCATTTGTTCTCTTGATCCTAGCCAACCTTGTGGAGTGAGATGATATCTTCAAGTGGTTTTAATTTGCATTTCCTTAATTATTAGCGATGTTGAACACTTTTTAAGATGTTTCTCAGCCATCTCCATTTCCTTGCTTGTGAAGTCTCTGCTCAGGTCTTTCCTCCATCTTTTGAGTGAGTCATTTGTTTTCTTACTCCTTTTTTTTTGAGTAGTTTATATATTCTGGAAGTTAATGCTCTGTCAGATGAATCAGCAGTGAAGGTTTCCTCCCACTCTGTGGGTTTTCTCTTCACTTTCCTTATTGTTCCTTTTGCTGTATAAAAACTTTTGAGTATCTCAATTTTCTAACCAGTTAATTTTTCAGAATTATTTCATTCTGTTTGACTGAGAATTGTAAAGTAGGGCATACTTTTTACATTATAACAATGCTTGTGATTGTACTAACTTTATAATCCTCTAAGATACTAGTTTCAGTACAGGCAATACATTATTCACTCCACAGTATATATTGTGGGCTGACTATGTGCTTGGCACCATGCTAGCTGTTAAGGACACCTGGTAAGCCACAGTGAAGGAGGGTATTCCTGCCTCAGAGTGTGACAGACTAATGAGGAAGCATTACTAATCTAAACAGATATAACGTTATAGAAAGTGAATGCCAAGCAGGCACAATGCTGTAGATTTTCAAATCCTCTTAAAGAATCCTACAGAATAATAAAAAGGAAACATTAGTCTAGCTCAATTAAAATTTTGATTCAGTTGCAAATTGTTGATACTTTTTGTGGAGTCTATGCAGGAAGTAAAGTTTATAATAAAAATCTTTCTAGTGCCTAGCAAAGGGTTCATCCATCACCTCCACTCAAGTATTAGGGCACTTAAGAAATTAATAAATACCTAGAATCATAGGTATTATTGCATTTCGAAAGCATGTTTTCTGAGACATGTGTGCCTTTAACCCCAGCACTTGGAAGGCAGAGGCAAGGGGGTGAGATTGAGGGTAGCCTGGTCTACATAGTAAGTCCTAGGCCAGCTGATGCTACAGGGAGACCCTGTCTCAAACAAATAACTAAAAAGCCAAACAAACAAGCAAAAAGCATATTTTCCATGGATGGTTACCATACTGCAAATACATAAAGATAATTTGTGTCCCTATTCCAACCATGGCAATTTTAAAATTCCATTGATTGAACTGTCAACAAAGAGAAAAGCAGGCATTCTTTGTGGCTGGTAATATTATGATCCTGTAAGAGATCTATTTATTGATCCTAGATATTTGTTATCAGTAATTTCCCAAAGTCTATTCTTGCATTAAAGAATTTACTGTAAATTTCCTTCAACAGCAGATCCTCTATTTTCTGTTCTATAGACACATTGATTTGTCTTCACAGTATATCTGTTTGTATGTGTATGTGTCTTACTGTCAGTAACCATTTTAAAGGAGAAAGCTTTATTTTGGATCACGGTTTCAGAGCTGCTGTCTGTAGCAGCATGGTGCTTATGGTGGGAGTGTGTGCTGTGGGGTTGTTTACTTCACAGCCACTGTGAAGGAAAGAGAAAGGGCCACATTGCCATGTTCCCTCCAGGGCTTGCCCTCAGTGATCTACCTCCTCACTCAGCCCCACTACCTCCCAGAAGCATCAGGTTGGAGACCAGGCCATTAACAGTCATGGTCCTGTGGAGCACAGAACACTTAAGTGTGTAGTGCCCGATCTCAGATCATTTTGCTGTAATGTTTATATAGTGGATTTTTTTTTTTTTTTTTGGTCTTTTTTGAGAAAGGTCTCCTTGTTGGCCCCAGCTGTCCTGGATTCACTCTTTAGACCAGGCTGGCCTTGAACTCACAAAGATCCGCCTGCCTCTGCCTCCCAAGTGCTAGGATTAAAGGCGTGCGCCACCACGCCCGGCTTATAGTGGATTTTTTTTAATGGCCTATTTCATCTTTTTTTTTAAATTTATTTTTGTATGTGTATGAATGTACTGTCTGCATGTAGGTTTGTGCACCTGTGTCGTGCAATGCTGCGGAGGTCAGAAGAGGGTGTCAGTTGGAATTGGAGTTACAGATGGTTCTTAGCCGCCATGTGGGTGCTGGGGATGGAACCCGGGTCCTCTGCAAGAGCAGTCAGTGCTCTTAACCGCTAGGCTATCTCTCCAGCCCCTAGAGTGGATTTTGTAAATAGTATCATTCCCGGGCTAGAGAGATGGCTCAGCGATTAAGAGCACTGACTGCTCTTGCAGAGGACCTGGGTTCAATTCCCAGCACCCACATGGCGGCTAAGAACCATCTTTAAGCGGGCATGGTGGCACATGCCTTTGGTCCTAGTGCTCGGGAGGCAGATGCAGGCAGATCTCTGTGAATTCAAGGCCAGCCTGGTCTACAGAGTGGGTTCCAGGCCAGCTGGGGCTATAGGGAGACCCTGTCTCCCCCCCCCCAAAAAAAAAAAAGAAAAGAAATCATTCCCAAGTGGGAGTTAAAGCTAGCGACCCATACCCAAATATTTACTTTCTTTCATTTCCTGGAAAGGCCACATTATTCCTTAGTTACTTCCTGATTTTCTCTGTGAAGCAGTAATTTGTCACTACTTTTTAGAATGAAGTGCTTCTTTTTACTATGAAGCCATTTGTCTGAATTAGGTCCCTGTGCCTCTCTGTATTATTTAGAAGGTATTCAGGCAACAATCTAAAGACTAGGTGTGTTTGGAGTTCTTAATCTCTGTATTTAGTCTACTTTGCCTGTTCAGTGTCTAGTGAAATAGAGTATTACTGGAAGGTCTTAATTGGTGAGACCTCCTTTTTTTCTCTTGAGCTTCCAAATGTCTATCAGGTGATGAAGCTCTGGCCACTTCTGTCCATCAGAAATGCAATGAAAGTCTGTCCTGAGCTGCATGTGGCTACTGATTACTTGAAATGCATCTAGAATGACCTGTGAACTGAATGGTAATTTTAACTTTTTAAAATTTCAAGTAGCCATGTGAACGATGGCATTTTTGCTTTTTCAGAATTGGTCCAGGAACCTAAATAAAGTAGGCAAGTGCTTAACAATGGAAAAATTATGTCTAATAATTAGCATATTATGTCTAATAATTAGCATATTATGTCTAATAATTAGCATATTTCTTCTTAAAACTACGAAGTACACTGAAATTCAAACATTCAAAAAACAAATATTCTACTCTGAATGCTGCATCTGCAAGACTCAGAGTTGTTAAGTTATAACATATTGGCTTGTTTGCTTTATTTCTTGTTAAAGAAATGGGGCATTATTTACATTGAGACTCAGTTAGCCATTGTTGTAAACAAAACAAAGATCCTTCTTGGAGCTATTATTCTATCTACAGGAGTGACAATATATGAAAAACATTAAAAATTAAATAGTGTATGTCTGAAGGATTCACCAGGGAAAAAGCTAGTGGAAAAACCAGTTAGAAGTTAGTAGATGGATAGGGGAAGGCTGTGATTTTAAATAGATTGTCGAGGATAAACCCCGATGATAAAACAGTTGAGCCAGTTTTGAAAAAAGTGAAGGATTATCCATGCCTCCTTCTGAGGGATGGGGGTGTTCCAGGCAGAGGGATACTCAGTAGGGATGGCTGTAAGGTAGAAGTGTGCCATTGCACTTTGGGACCATGAAGGCGGCTTGTGTGGCTTGGAACATTGTTAGTGATGGCAAGTGTGGTCAGAAGTGAGGTTAGAGATGGGATGACAGTGTTCTTTTATTTCTCTGAGTGGCATGGCTAATATACAGGGAAGTAATATAACATTGTCAAAGCCTTTATGGGGTTGCTTTGCTGGGTACACTGAGCAGGGTTGAGGAGACCAACTTAGAGGCAGCTGTCATGTAGAAAAGCAATGGTGGTGTTGAACCAGCCAAGGGCGGGGCTGGTAGAGGTGGTGAAATTTACTGAAGCAGAGCCAGTGGGACTTCCTGATAGTTTGGGTACTGGGAGTGGGGAAGTGGGGTCAAAGATGACTGGTCTTTTTGATCTGAGCTGCTGGAAGAGTAGAAGTACCACTCACTGAAACCAGATGATAACAGGATGCACTTTGAGGAGGGAAGTTCAGGAGTTGAGCTTTGGGTGTGTTGTACTTCACATGTCTCAGAGGCTGAAGTTTGGGGAGGAGGTCTGAGCTGGGAATATATATCCTAGAGTAATCAGCGAATGGATGGTGCGCTCACTAGACAGACAGGGTCATAAGACAGTAAATATAGATAGAGAATAAGTCTTAAAGGTCATCCGGAGACAGTCTGATCTCAAGAGAGCCAACAGAGGACACTGTGAAGTCATTGGTGAGGCAGAACACAGCACAGTGTGAACCTCTGGAAACACAGTGAAGAGAGGCCTGGAGGGGGCACATGTGCCACATAATGCTCGCAGAGCCTCCAAAGGAGTGTGGAGAACAGAGCGAGGATTTAGCAACACCAGAGACACTGGCATATTTAAGTGGAATGTTAGCGGTCCAAATCTGGGTGTGTTCAGTAGAAAAGAGAGGAAGGAAATAATTGAAACCACTAGTGGAAAATTGTCGAAGAGCTTCATAGCAGAGATAGCAAGGGAGGACATTATAGGTGCTGGAAATGGGGTCAAGAGAATGACGTTTGCCTCCTAATAAATCGGTGAGGGAAGTAGAGTGTTACCAGAGTGGTCGAGGAAGAGCACAGCTGTGATCATTGCGAATGTATATGTTTCTCTTAACTTATTCCGCTACTATAACATTGTATGAATGTTTTGAAATTTATGTTCTCTCTTATTAACATATACTTAAGATGTTTTTCATATTTCTTCATTTCATACAATGCTTCTGGGAATATTTTCGTGCATAGTTTCTTCTGTGTATATGCAGGATGACGTTGAAAAGTGACTTCTGGGTCACACATCATCTGCATTTGCATTTTCAATGTTGGTAGATAGCGTCATGGTCTACAGTGTGGCTGTGTCTGTGCATTTGCAAGGTCTGTGTGGTCTACACTGTCATGGTCTACAGTGTGGACCTGTGCTGTTGTGCTGTTTGATTATGTGACATGGGTTTAAGTCTGCTTTTTTGTAGTTGTTAATGCTATCCTAGTACCTCCTCTGAAAATGTCTTCCTTTTTTTTTTTAATGAGGAGAAATAAAATTTCAAATTTCTTATTGTTGGGTTTTATATTACTGGGATGATAATGTATCAGTTATCTACAGGAATAGTACATGTTCTAGTGTTGTGGCTTATATTTTTATTCTTTTAACCATGTCTTTAGATTAAATGTTGTCATGATCAAATTGATTTATCTTTTTACTTATGCTTTGTATTTCCTTTGCCTTGAAATTTTGCCTTATCACAAGATTTTGGAGATAGTCTTTTATATTTCTTTTTGTAAAATTTATTTATTTATATATATTATCAAATCTAGACCCGTGTCCCCCCTATCCCCCCACCCCACCAGAGCCCATGCATTCTGCCAAACATGCTATTCATCTCTTTCTCAGTCTTTCTCAATATTCTCCATGTGGAAGTTGACTGTTTTAAGCAGAAGTTCACTGTTTCAGTCAGTTCTTTGATGCAGTCCTTTCTGTTGTTGTTGTTGTTTGCAATATGCATCACTCCCAACTGCTTTGGACAAAAGCTCAAGGGGCCATGCACAAGAAATACTTACAACTAGGTAATTGGCACTAGCATCCACAGATGAGGGATACCATTCGTCGTTTGTTTTTCTGGGACTGTGTTACTTCACTCAGCATGATGTCCTCTAGCTCCAGCCATTTTCCTGCAAAGCTCATGATGTCATCTTTCTTCACTGCTGCATAGAACTCCATTGTGTAGATGTACCACATTTTCTCTATCCACTCATCAGCTGAGGGGCATTCGGGTTGGTTCCAGCTCCTTGCTATTGTGAAGAGAGCTTCTTGTGCTTCAGCTGGTCTCAGGAGATCTCTTTTATATTTCTTTGGGCAGTTTTGAAGTTTTATTGTTCAAATCTTTTTAATCACTTCTAATCTTGTATTTTCTGTAGGAATTTGAAGATTAACTTGACAAGTCTCTCTTTCACATACGCATCTCTCTGTCTCTCACACACATCTCTCTCTCTCACAAACACACACACAACTTCTTGGAGTATTGATGGGAGCAGCATTTTGTTATAGATCATTTGGGGCATGGGAAATCTTGGCAGTGTCTGTTTCTCTTTTCCACAAATGCTCTATCTTTTCATTTACTCAAGTCTTGTGTTCATCAATTAAAAAAAAAACAAAACAACTCACTGCAGACTTGCTCACGTTTGGCCAGATTTACTCCCAGATATCTTAGAGATTTAATTGCTCTGATGAATGTAATTTTTTTCCCTCAATTACTCTTTCTTTTCCTACTGCTGGTCCAGAGGAACATTATTTATCATTAAATTCTGAGCTATCTGGAGTTGGATGGATTAGTAATGGAAAGGGCAGTTTTCCCGAGCAAAGGCTCCTAGCAGAGAGGCCACACTGATGGCTGTGGAGTGCCTTGGCCCTAGTGAAAGCAGGAGACTGCATGGCTGACTGAGGCCACCACTCAGACTTGGTGACTGAAAGAACAGAAGAAGATGGAAGATAATAAGTGAATGAAGAAAACCTTCTTCGATAAGACAGGCAAAGAGGAAGAGTAGAAAGCGGTGATGAGAGTTCATTTGGGGACTGATGTCTAGTCAAGTTAGTCTTAAAAACAGGGATCCATGGAGCTAACTCAGGAGAAGTCTGGACAGATGAAATGGATAAAGTTGGAGGACCTTGCAGTGGGAATGGGTGGGGCAGCTAGGTCTCAGTGCTCTTTATCAGGCTCTTTTGATGGTGACAGATGTTCTTGTCATTCCCTATTTTCTGTTGATCAGATTCTTGATCACCTTGGCCTCTTTAGTCCTAATACAGGTGTTTTTTGCTTAT
This sequence comes from Rhizomys pruinosus, assembly GCA_009823505.1. Classification (NCBI taxonomy): domain Eukaryota; kingdom Metazoa; phylum Chordata; class Mammalia; order Rodentia; family Spalacidae; genus Rhizomys; species Rhizomys pruinosus. The sequence goes on along the minus strand of VZQC01010065.1, from coordinate 1,810,375 downwards.
ATCTAAATTCTGAGCTATAAATATAGTTGGCTTAGTCATGATCTTCATACCTTCACACCCAACTCTGACACTCAACACAACACAAACAGACAATGGTCAGACCCTTTTTGTTTTGGTTTTGGTTAAGGGTTCTCCATTGGCTTAGTCGTTGGTACAATGACAACATCTCAATTTACTCTGCATGGTTATTATCTCAGAACAATCATTAATACTCCTTTATTTCTGAAAAGTGTCTCAATGTGAACAGTCCATTATCTGATCACATTACTGATAGATAACAGGGGCTACACATCATGACTGTATGTTTCATAAGCAGACATTGTGGGGGAGCATTAAGATGTACTCCAGTTCATCTAGGGTATTACAGTGGTGAACTTGAACCTGTGCTATGTTCAGAGATCATCTGGAAATGACATGTCAGGCTAAAAGTAAGGGAACAAAATGAAATGTTTGGTTGCATTTCTAGAGACCAGTAGTAATTCAGGAGTAATGACAGCTCTGTAGGCTGAGTCATGAGTATGTAGGGAACTCAATGTACAGGTGCTTGGGCAACAGGAAAATTGGTGTGATGTTTAGTATCCATTGTCTCCTTAGTGGGTGAGGCACCCATGTGGGTGTGTCTTTGAGGGCATTATTACAGGCTTAACTGAGGGGGAAAATCTACCCTGAAGGTGAGTGGCTCCTTTCCATGATGGGCAGATTAAACAGAAGGAAAGTGGAGGAAGCTGGAGGCACCTAGCTCCCCTTTTCTCTGTGTCTTGACTTGCTGTAACATGACCTTCAGTGCTTGGCCGTGCCCTCAGCTGTGATGGAGTGGACTCCTTGAAGCCCTCAGCCAAAACAAATCCTCTTCCCCTAGGCTGTCTGTGTCAGGTATTTGGTCATAGCGATGAGAAGTATCTGCTGCAGTGAGCATATTTGATCAGACAAAAGATCCATCTCTCATCTAGGGGTTAAGGGAAAAGACTGCCTGTGAAGTGTGGCTAGAATGAAGTTTCTAAAAGTCGGGACAGTTGGATGAAATGGTGCTAGTGGACAGAGCCTTCGGGAGTATGTCTGCGCTCCAAGACCCAGCTAGAAGTACAGGGACGCAGGATGGCATGACTCACCCCAGCTTGTATTTCAGTACCAACAGGAAAGTTGTAGTGTCTGTGGGTATAAGCCCCCAAGGGAGACTCAGTCAGGGGAGCAGCTCAGCAGTTGACCATACATCTGAAGTTGACCATACATCTTTGATTAGGCCAGAGCAAGCTGGGGTGTGAATTGGATTCCTGTGATACAGGAAGACTCAGGATAGTTGGAACATGGGAAATGCCTGCCTGGGTAAAACAGGTTAAGAACTTAGAAGTAAAGAAAATGCCCTCAAGTACCTATGCATTTTAAGAGCCTTCCTTTAAATGTGTCTTTATATATAGGGAGCAGGAATTATGGTTATGTTTATATTTGGCTCTTTCAAGATAGAATTGATAAGATGAATGGTTAGCTCATTTATTTTTTATCCAGTAAATTCTGACAACGAGAAACTATAAGCCCTAATTATGAACAAAGTATCTAAGAAAATACCCTATTATTTCTTGATGCCTGGTCTGTAAACCAGAGTCTATAAAAGTTTGATAACAGAGGCTACTGGCATTTTATATTGGGAAACTATGACTGGGAAGCATTTGTTAAGTATTAATGTGTAGGGAAGGCTGAGGTGTCTGATGACAGATGGAAGTGCAGGACCAGAGAGGAGTGGAGAAGGCCGGGCAAAGGCAAGGCCACGTGTGGTGAGTGTGTGTCTGTGCGTGTGCATGTGTGTGTGCACATGTGCGTGTGTGTGCATGCGCGCGCGCGTGTGTGTGTGCATGTGTGTGTGTGCGTGTGCGTGTGTGTGCGCGTGTGCGTGCGTGTGTGTGTGTGCGTGTGTGCGTGTGTGTGTGTGTGTGTGCGTGTGTGTGTGTGTGTGTCCTGAGTCATAAAACACTGTGGTTACAGATATATGTGACACTAGAAGTAATAACTAGACAATGAATGGTTTAAAGAAACACTCATTATAAAATTAAATTTCCTTTTGAGGTAATGTCCCATGGAGATTTTACAAGCAGTTGCTCATAAATCAAATCTTGAAGGGCTCCAACCTAATTATAAGGAAAAAATAGCTCTGTTAAAAATCACTGTTAAAGGAATTAGAAATAAGGCTGTTTTTATTTTATTTTATTTATTTTATTTTTATTTTATTTTATTTTATTTTTTTTTGTTGTTACTTAAGTAGGGAACAGAATTGCCTTTGTTCTGACGGTAAAATGGGTCACAGGCGTTTGTTTGTGTGGCTTGTGCTTTATGGATGCACATGTCTACTATAATAGCAACAGATAATGCCTTTTAACAGCTTTTGGAAAGAATTAGTTACTTCTGTACCAAAAAGCTAGCTTTATGGAAGCTGACAAAAATCATTATATTCTAATGATTTTTGGCCCAAGAGAATAATGATATCTTGGAAAAAATTAAGAACTGTGGCAGCAGAAGAAAGTCCAAACACAAGAGACAGACCATTTGAACAAAAGATACAGTGTTCTTTAATTGACTTCTCATGGCATGTCCTTTGAAAATGTGCTGACTAAATGCAGTATCTAGAAGAAAGGAATTTTGGATTTCTGGATCATGTGTTTTACAGTGTGGGTTCCTTCAATTCAACGAGCTTTTATTGAGCGTCTAATGTTAAATAGTCCATTTTATTCCTAGTTCTGCTATTCTAGTATTTTAACCTGGATCGAGTATTTAGGACAATGTTCGCCATTTTGACACAGAAAACCCAGCTGGAGTTGAAAGCTGCTCACACAAAGGGGGCAAGCAAACAGTAACTTCATTGTTTTCTGATGACATCAAGGAAACATTTATGCAGTAGCTGAGGAAGCGTACAGGTCAGAAAATAGCCACCTTATGGGGATAGTTTTCTGCAACAAAGTTCCAGGTTTTTCTTTAGGGGCATCAAGAGAAGTTCTCTCAAACTGCAGAAAATGAAAGCCAAGCTAGAGACGGGACCATTCGGCTGTAGCTCACTGAGTTTCTTTCCTGCCTGTCCTGGCACTGCATGCTCTGGTCACCTTAGACTACATGGTTTTCTAACCCTGGGGGAACTGTGAGCTGTTCTGCTATATAAAGAGTACATAGCTTCAAATGTGTGGAAAGAAATATGGCTTTGTCAGTGCCTTGGGCACATTGGGAGAAAGAAGTGGGCTAGCCAGTCTGTGATCTCCTGGTCCTATGTGGTCTCTTCCTGTGTTTCAGGCTCTGTGAGCTTTGGCCTCCCTCTCCATGTTATTCCCTGTTGCTCTGCCAACAGCTGGGGAGTCCTACCATCCCTTGACAAATCCTTATTGTCCCACTGGCAAGCCCCAGTGCTTTCCATGTACCGACTCTACCCTCTCACTTGTGTTGCAGCCATAGAAGCTCCACAGGCCTCCCTTGAAGGGGAGTGGAGCTCACTGCTGCCCACGGAGCCTGGCAGGCAGGGAAGAGTTAGTGCCATGCTGCCCTAGCGTGCTGCTTCTCCATTGCTCCACTATCCTGTCTACTCACACGAGCTCATAGTTCTCTCCCAATTGTTTTAGAAGCGGGCCACAGTGTCTAACATTTGCCAATGCCCACACTTAGGCTTTTACCCTTCTATTCACACCCCATCTACCCTGCTGAGATATATCTTTGTGTGCCTTAAGACCCAGACAATGTTTTAAACTCATTGCTCCTTAACCTTTCCAGCCAACCAAACTTTTTTCTTTCCTTTCTTTAGCCATGGAACCTGCTCTGAAGTATTGTGCTGTTGTCAGAGTTCATAAATAATGGACACTTAAACTCTCAATTTTATATGTCCTAAGCCAAAAACTTCTGGGCCATCCAAACAAAGCCATTTCTGTCTCAAACTTTTGTAAGTAGTGTTAGTTTCAAGATAATTGTGTCTGCTGGTCTTATTTTAAAAGTTCTATTTGAAAAATTAGAACTCAATAGTAACAGTTCTTAGCTGTATCTACCTGCCCCCCCCCCCAAAATCTGAAGCTACTTTGGCTTTAGTGGGTAGTGATTAGGCTAGTAAGAATGAAAAATTGTGTCCATTGCACTCTCGTGTGAGGACTCAGGGATGCACTCATTTCTCTCTGCCCTCATCCCGCTGTGTTCCACTGCAGAGGTTCAACTGCAGGCGTGTCTCTGAGGATTGAGCATCTTTCAGATGTATTTTTTTCTCTGTCTGACCAGTTGTGGGATCCTGCAGTAGCCTCCATCTGTTACAAAGAGAAACTTTTTTGATGAGTGGTATACATATAAGTCTGTACATATAAGATTCCATATTTATTTAGTATGTAGTATGCCTTACTTAAGATTTCTAGATGTGCTGACTAGACTCCAGTGGATGAATTTGCACAGAAGGACATCTGGGTTCAAAAGTTTGACTGAATAGAACTTACATGGATGGCGTAATGCATGAGTTCTGATGGGAGATTGGGGAATGGAGGGAGCCCTCTAAATTTAATAGGAACCATTGTATGAAATGTATAAATGCTCAATAAAAAAATAAAAAATAAAGAACGAAAAATGGATCAGGTAGTATTTCACAAATCAGGGCTTGTTAATCCTCTTCCTGGACCTGCTATATCTATGAGGAAGGGGTCTTGTGCTACCTGCCTAATGTTATGGTAATGAATCAGGCCAGCCTCCATGCAAATTTATACACACAGCAGTTTTTCCAAAGATGTGTTACAGGTAAGAGATAATGATAGACACAGAGAGGAAACTCTTGATCAACATTTAAGTTCTGATTCTCCTGAATCATTTGGCTGTCTTTAAATCAATTTAAGCCTTCTGGGATCTAAAACAGGCATAGTGACTCACTTATGACGGCAATGCAGTGTATTGTCTGTCTTTTGAAAACTCACTGAAACGATGTCATCAGTCAGCCCAATTCTGTTATCACAGATGTAAAATGAACAGAAGTGGCCCCCATTGAGCTCCTGAAATAATTGCTTCTTGGGTAATCACCTCTCTGCTGCTGATGGCTTCCTTCGTGGGAGTCTGTGGGTGGTGAGGGCCACTTTGTCAGGGCTTTCTTGTGATTTCAGCTACTTAACGTTCTGAACAATACAGAGTTGGTACTAAATTGCTGTGAAAACCCCTTTGATCTCTTGTCAGGGAGAGCTGCAAGTATCATTGCCTAGTGATTAAAGGACCTGGCTCCCTGAGGTTTTCCAAGTTAAATAGCTGCAAATGTGAGGCTTAGCTCCATTGCATACATTAGTTAATCATTATGAGCAATTTTACTAATGCCCTTCAGTCTTCGCTTCATATGAGTATCTTTTCCCCCTCCCGCTCCCTGCTTTGTGATGCCTGTGTTCATAAAAAGCTTGATTTTTAAAAAATGGAAATCTTTCCTCAATGTCGCCTGGCCACCCCCCAGCTCTTCTGTATTTTTCGGCCACTTCCAGGCCTTAGTCTGTGTCTTTTGGCTTCTTTGGTTCTTTTTGTGACTCAGAGTCTTTCTGTACTTTAAATTGGAATGTTTTATGCTGCTGCATTTCTTAAATGTAGTTTATTCCTTTTAAAAATATTATTTTTATTTTATGTGTATGAGTGTATTGCCTGGATGTATATAAGTGCACCAGTGTTGTGCAATGCCTACGGAGGTCAGAAGAGGGCATCAGATCCCCTGGAACTGGAGTTACAGATGGTTGTTAGCCTGTGTGGGTGCTGGGAATGAAATCTGGGTTCTCTGCAAGAGCAGCCAGTGCTCTTAACCACCGCGCCATCTCTCCACCCCTAAATGTAATTTTTTTTCTAGGCTTAACTACATTTTGTGCTATATGGCTTTGTTTTATTTCCTCTAGTCCTGTTGAGGATTAAAGTTTGTTCTTATCATATATAAGTTGGTTTGAAAAAGATTGATTTAGTCAACATTCAGCATTTCAACCAAGTGTCAGTTATGAGCAGTATGTGGTGTCTCTGTGGTCTTGGTTAATGGAGGATGCCTGGGCTTCTGGACACCCTGGAGTTCAGGATGGTGCTTGTTACCTTGGCTGGGCCAACAGGCGATGGATGAAGATGGAGGAGAGAGTCAGGGGCTGGTAGGGGCTTGTTGGGACTGTGGTTATGGGAGAAGGCTGCTGTGTCCAGCATGTGGAGTGGTCCTCAGCTCAGCTGGCCAGTCTGGGTGTCACTGGCATAAAGATAGTGGTCAAAGCCAAGGGGACGAATGAAAGAGAATAGAGATGAATTCTCTGAACATCATGTGACTTGTTGCAGCTGTGTTATAAAAAGGTCTCCTGGTTGGAGGCAGGAGTTTGTTAGCAGAGACCTCCAGTGATTTTTGAGTTGCTTTTGTGTTTGGTTATAATCCGTAAAATGTACAGAAGTTAGACTTTTGAAAATTAATGATGGCCATGGCACTATTTACATTTTTAGCCTGGTAATGCTTTGCTATGGGGGGGGGCACTTGCTCATTGAAGAATGTTCAGCAGTAACTCTCGTTTTTGCTCACTGATGCCATTAGGACCCTTGTATCTTCCCTCCTTCAATTTGGATCTCCAGTGTAGCAACTCCAAATGTCTCAAAACATTACTCACTGGTTAGAAAATGCCACTGGAACATGCTGTTCCCTGAATTTATGCAAAGCATTTTAGAAGGACTTGCATTAGCTTTTTTTGTTCCAGAAAAATACATTTAGGTCTGAAGGGTCCTGATATCCATTTATAAAGCGGCTTACTCATTCTGGAGGATGAACTGAGTAATTTCATAATATTTCCTTTAATGACCTGCTGTGCACCTTAGCATGGATAGATGGTAGTTATCAGATATATTTTTCTGCTTATGCACATTACATAGAAATGAAAGGGAGTAATGGGGGAGATGGCGTGTCCCAAATGGCAAAATAGCCTGTGGTTTTGATTCAGGCAATTGAGAGGATTGCTGTCAGTTCTTTACATGTCAAGTACACTATGGCATACTGTCCAAATGTTATCTGATAGGTCTCTTGGGGTCGAAGTAGGAGGGCAGGTTTCAAGTGACACCCACATGAATCTTGCATTAGTAATCTGGATATTCAAAATTTGAAGCATAGGAGCTAGTGCTTAATATTTTTTAACTTCTTTCTTGGTTACAGTTTATGAAGAAAGGGAATGTAAGAAGGTAGCTCAATACATCTCCTGTTACCGGGCGTGGTGGCGCATGCTTTTAATCCTAGCACTTGGGAGGCAGAGGCAGGCGGATCTTTGTGAGTTCAAGGCCAGCCTGGTCTACAAAGTGAGTTCCAGGACAGCCGGAGCTACAGGGAGACCCCGTCTCAAAAAGACCAAAAAAAAAAAAAAAAAAAAAAAAAAAATACATCCCCTGTCACAGAAGCTAAATTAAATTAATAAATTATAGTTTAAAAACTTCCTTACGTTTTGAAGAGTCATTTATAAGGTAAGTTGTGGCACCTGGTGTATGCGTTGATCTGTGTTCTGTTAGCATGGTCTGAGAGGCGGAGGATCTGTTTCATGTCCTGGGCCTGCTCAGTGTGGTGCCCTCCAGGCTCCCATGGTGCAGTGGGCTGGAGTCGGCAGGTAGAGCCTCAGCTTGGCTCTGCTTCTCCCACCCTTGTCCCCTGCTTTCACTTCCTCCACTCTGCTACTATTCTTAATGCTCTTCTGGGAAGAGGATGGGAGCCTGGGAGCTTAGGCCTTGAGAGTGGCACTAGGGACGTTTTTCATGGATGGATCTCTAATCCAGCATTTATCCTAGAAGCTCATAAAGTGATGATATGACGCCGTCTGTGCCTAATCACATTGTGGCTGCAGTCTCCACTCCAGCTTCACTCGGAATCAAATAGAGGAAGGAAATGAAGTAATTCTAGCCTTTGCTGTATGTACTCAGTCCACACTGAGACGCCTATACTTACTTCCTCAAATCTGGACTGTGGCCCTTGATTGACAGAAAGGGAGGAAAGAGAAAAGAAAGACTAGAGGTTTGTTTATTTATTAAATTCTGAAGACAGAAATATCCAGGGAAGATAGAGACTTCTAATGTCCTTTGCTATGGCTTAATTGGTATGATGAAGGTCACCTTGGAACCAGAATTCCCATTTTATTTACTTAATGCAAAATTAGGTTTAGACTGATGTGTAGACAAAGATGAGTGAATGTAGTATGGTGTGAATGGATCCCATGAGAGTCGTCCTGGCTTCAAGAGTTTGAGCATGGTTAGTTAGGAGTTAGGCTTGTTGGGCTTATTCCCGATCATGTACATGTTGAGACAGTCACACTCTCCGGTCCTGATGCCTAATCTGTGTGCACTTAGTTCTAAAGATTTAATATGATAACTATGTAAAGCAGTTCTTTTTTTTTTTTTTTTTATCTTTTCGAGAAAGGTCGCCCTGTAGCCCCAGCTGTCCTGGAACTCACTCTGTAGACCAGGCTGGCCATGAACTCACAAAGATCCACCTGCCTCTGCCTCCCAAGTGCTAGGATTAAAGGCGTGCGCCACCACGCCCGGCTAGTTTCATATATCTGTAACCTAACGTTAACTACTTAAAGTAGAAAAGGTTTACATTGGGTCACAGGTTCAGGGGAACTCAGCCTTAGGGTGGAGAAACCATGTCAGGGCTCAGGAAATGGGTGGTGGAGACCCCTCCCACTGTGGCATCCAGGAAGCAGGGTGTGGGCTGGCATATGTGAAAGAGGGAAAGCTATTAGGATGTTATTTTTGCCTAATGTTCTTTTTTGCCAAGCAGTCTGCTCACAGGGGGCAGTGTGGATCATGCATTCTTTCTGTGCTTAGGCTTTTCTTTTGCCATATGTTTGTTGTATAAAGCAAAGATATTATGTTAAATTAAAAAGGAACAACTATTACTCCAGGCCAAGATGTTCTATTATCACTTGTATGCTCTGTTCTTTTGGAAACCTACCCTTAGTGGCTAAAAGACCACCCTGTCCTTGCTTGTATTTCTGCTTGTATAGCTTACGACAGTACAATGTACTGTTAGCAAAAACCGTCAGGTACAAAGTCAGTGAGAACAAGGCTTAGCCGTGCCTTCAAGAAATGTAAAATCCAGATTATTGAATATATTTTAAGTTGAGAGTCTGTTCTCTCCTTCCCAAATCCATTAAAGATGGCCACTTTTCTCATGCAGTGGTTCCCAATCAAACCCAGTCCCCCCTGCCCCAACCCCCATCGGAACTCATGCATTGCAACATCCAAGCTAAGCCCTGTCCAGTCAAGCTCCCAAACCCAGACGTCCTTCTGTGTAAATAGATCGTCTGGAGTCTAGTCAGCACTGGAATCCTAGGCAAGGCATACTCTTCCTCACCCACCAGTACTCAGTTTCTTGTAGTTCTCAGTCCAGGGTCAGTCCCCTACCCATTTCTCTTGCTCTACTTTGAGACTTTGTTCCTTGGCCTGGGTCCCATGCTTGATGCCCACAGTGCCGCAAGTTCACCTGTGAAAGCTTACACTTGACTCTAAGCCACTACTTCTCTGTGTTCACATACCAGCCCTGGCTCTTATAATCTTTCCACCCCCTTTTCTGCAATGATCTCTGAGTCATGGGTAAGTGAGGCTTAATATAGGGACCCCATACCTTCTCTGGAGGCTCCCATTCTTTGAATCTTGGCTAGTTGTGGACTTCTGTTTGCATCACACTCTTGTGTAAGGAAGCTTTACTGTTGAGAATTGAGGGGTGCACTTGTTTTCTCTGCCCCTTGATGCTCTGACACCATCGCACGGTGGCAGTGCGAGGGCAGTTCCCAGGGAAGAGAAGCAGTGGTGCGTATTACAGGGGCATAAAACCAGGGAATTTTTTTTGGGGGGGTCTTTTCGAGACAGGGTCTCCCTGTAGCCCCAGCTGTCCTGGAACTCACTCTGTAGACCAGGCTGGCCTTGAACTCACAAAGATCTGCCTGCCTCTGCCTCCCAAGTGCTAGGATTAAAGGCGTGCTCCACCACGCCCGGCAAAACCAGGGAATTTTTGCTGCTGTCCTATGTGGGGTGCCAGCTGTGGGCTGGGCGTCATGAGAAGAGAGATCCATGGAGATGGAGTTCCTAAGGTTGGCTGCAGTGTGTGATTTCTTGTGGAACAGATAGATCTTAGCCTCCCAAACATAAAGAATTCAAATGCATCGAATTTAATATTTCTTCATCTTGTAAGAGAAAACAGAGAGTATGAAAATGTCCAATATATTGTCTTAGTTGACGGAGTTATTTCTGGGCAAATGTCAGGACAGTGAGTCTGTGGCTAGGCTTTGAGTATGGTGTCTGGTGACTGACTGCTGTGGAGAAAGTGACTTGTGCCCCGACACTCTGCCTTTTTATTTCAACCCCAGGGTGGAATTCTCTTATGTGCTTGTCTTTGAGAAACTTCATTTCCCCTTGGATCTAAATTGCTAGACTGGCAGCAAATACAAGGTCACAAAATTCAAGGTTAATGAAAGTATTTCATGTTATTGAACTTCTTCCTTTAATGTCGCATGTTTGTATTTACACAACAAAATTGTCACAGTAAGGACCCTGATTTAAATCCAAAGAGTCACAGCTTAGAAAGAAGACTCTCAGGGTAGCTTGCCTTGGTTCAGCTAACTGGTACTTTTCCTCATGCTGTGAAATCTGATAATAATTTTAGGATTCAATCGTACTTTCTAAACTGAATATATTATGTCTGGCATATGTTGGCTTAGGTTTTCAGATAGCAGATATAATTGTTAGTAGTATTTAGTCCTAGTGGAGTTATCTCAGTATATTTAATTTTCAAATAGTGACATAGTTCAAAACAGAGGTTTCTAATTAGACAATTATTGGGTAACAGGAAAGGAAGTTTTCAGATTTGTGTACACATAGTAGATGCTCTAAAACCCAGTAGTTTCCTGATGATACTTTCTAGCTTCTATAATTGCTTACAAAGGTGAATACACATACATCATTAGTCATAATATTTCCCACTGGCTTTATAGTTTTTCTTTCTTTCTTTCTTTCTTTCTTTCTTTCTTTCTTTCTTTCTTTCTTTCTTTCTTTCTTTCTTTCTTTCTCTCTCTCTCTCTCTCTCTCTCTTTCTTTCTTTCTCTCTCTCTTTTCCTTTCTCTTTCTTTCTTTCTTTCTTTCTTTCTTTCTTTCTTTCTTTCTTTCTTTCTTTCTTTCTTTCTTTCTTTCTTTCTTTCTTTCTTTCCTTCTTTCTTTCTTTCTTTCCCTTCCCTCCCTCCCTCCCTCCCCTCCCTCCCTCCCTCCCTTCCCTCCCTCCCTCACTCCCTCCCTCTCTTCTTTCTCTTTCTTTCTTTATTTCTTTCTTTTCTTCTTTCTTTTTTCTTCTTTACTTTCTTTCTTTCTTTCTTTCTTTTCTTGTCTTTTTTTCTTGTCTTCTCTTTCTTTACAAAGGGGTCTCCCAGTTATCCCCACGCTGTCCCAAAGAAAATAACCACTATTAGACCCAGGCTGGCTCTTGAAGTCACAGAGATCACCTGCCTCTGCCCTGAGTGCTGGTATTTTAAAGGCGTGGTTCACCATGCCCAGCTACAATTTCTTTAAGATTACTTCTGTGTGAGTGCTATTAAAGAGGGAAAATTGACTAGTGAATTTACTGAGGAGCTGCTATGTACTAACTTTCTAAGAACAAGGGGGCACTTGCTCCTGTTGGGGCTTCTAAAATATCTACCCATACGTGTGCACATACTATACACATACTGTATACATACTGTGTATTGTATAAATGTCTTGTATGGCAACAACACAAAAATAAGATCATATTATATAATATATATAATATATTATTTTTTTGTTTTTTTTTTTTTATTTTGGTCTTTTTGAGACAGGGTCTCCCTGTATCTCCAGCTGTCTTGGAACTCACTGTGTAGATCAGACTGGCCTTGAACTCACAGAGATCCACCTGCTTCTGCTTCCCAAGTGCTGGGATTAAAGGTGTGCTCCACCATGCCCGGCACCCACATATTTATTTGTATAATAAATTCTTTAAGTCAAGGAATTGACTAAAGGAATAATGCATACTTTAAAAATTGCAGTTGTGTATGCAGACCCCCCCCCATTATTAATCCACACACAAACATACACACCCATTATGTCTCTCAGGTTTTTCATTTAAGTTTCTGGCTATATATGTTTGTGCTTTATATTAACTTTTTCCCCATAGATTGCCCTTCTTGTTCATGTATGAAACAACAACAACAACAACAAAAACAATACCAGATGAGCCATTTTTGCCTAAAAATCAAGATGTTTTCAAAGATGAGTGAAGTTTCTGTTTTTACCAACTCCTGGTCATCTTTGATAGGCAAGTGTTTAGCGATAAAACCAGCACAAATTTGGTTACAAGTAGAGGACAGGACAGTGGGTTCAGACTATTTCCTTTGTTAGTCAGACTATTTTCTTTGTTAAAATGTACCAGAGAAAAATATCAAAAAACTACTTTTAAAAGAAAAAAGTCAGTATTATAAGCAGCTATTCATCATTAGATACAGTTCTGTTGGATAAAATTTTCAGGTTCAACAAATGCTGGTTCTGGGGCCAGAGATGAGGGCCTAGTGGCAGATGAGGGGCTTTGTTCCTGGTTTGATAGCTGGCTATCTCTTAAGATGTGATCTCAGTAGGAGAACAGTGAGTGTTAGTGTGGACATTTGCTCCATGGCATTTTATTTGATAAGTTTCAGTAGAAAAGCAAGTTTAATAGTGAACATCCTTTCAAGCTAAAACATGGATCAAGTTTTTTGCCTTTATCTTGTAACTCTGAATCCTGAGTCTTTCTCAGAGTCCTTCCTAATCCAAGTTATAATTGTGCTTCATGTTGTTGTGCCTCTTAATCAGTTTGTTTTGCATGTGTGTTCTCAATACAAGGCCATTCTTCTAAGATGTCCTGGGGATGGGGTGGTATCAGGCTCCCAGGGCAACTAAGAGTGGAGAATGACAGGTACCACCAAGACCTTCAGCTCTCCATGTTCTTTGCAACATTTCTGGTTTAAACTCCTGAGCCCAGGGCATATATTGAATATATGGACTATATTGAAACCTGGTAACTCACACAGTTCTCTGGACAGTTCTCTGATCTTGTTTTGTTTCTTCCTCAAGTTCCAAGACGAAAGAAGAGACACAGATGAAGAGAATTGGTCTCAGCTTCACTGGTTTTATTCTTCATAGGTACCTTGATAGTTCTTCAGTTTGTGGTTATACCAGAGTGTCCTAATTTATTAACAGTTGGTGTGATAAAATACTCTGACAAGCAACAGAAGAATGAAGGATTATTTTACGTCATAGCTCCAGGTTACAGGCCATCATTGTGGAGACGTCAAAGCAGAGGCACTGAGAGTAGCGGTCACACCCATAGTCAAGAGTAGAGAGAGCAGGAATGTGTGCATGTGTGAGCACAGCTCATTTTCTCCTTTTTACACTGTCCAGGACCCAATCCAAGGAAATGATATCACCACTTTTAGACTGTGTTTTCCCACTTTAATTAATATAGCCTAGACAGTCATCCAGCAGACATGTCCATAAGCCGATCTAGTTTATAGAGAGCTTCTTCTTGAGAATCTCTTTCCTGATGATTCTAGATTGTGGCCAGTTGACAATGAAGATATCTTGCTAAGCTATGTGCATAGAAGTTTATGCTTTTAATCTTGGGCACACTTAAGGATTTTAAGTGTAATTTAGGTTTATAAGCTAGTTTTGAGATTGTGTTTGTTTTTAAGAAGGAGCTTGGACTAACTCAGGTTGAGAACTACTGGGCAGTGGGTTTCTTAGTTCCAGTTGCAAAGCCCTGCTTTGGGTCACGGGGGCTGGGATTGCAAGCTCTCCTCTCTCTGACTCTTGCCTCCTGGGCCCCATCAGATTTGCCTCTGTTCTTCTGCTCTTAAATTGCATGACAGTTGGGTCTGTAGATGTACATTATACTCAGTAACATTGACTGAACTAAGTGCTCCGAATCTATTAGAGTTCAAAGCTTCTCAGAAGATTCTCTCTCTCTCTCTCTCTCTCTCTCTCTCTCTCTCTCTCTCTCTCTCTCTCTCTCTCTCTCTCTCTCTCTCTCTCTCTCGTCTTTTTGAGACAGGTTCTCACTGTAGCCCCAGCTGGCCTGGAACTCACTGTGTAGACAAGGCTGGCTTTGAACTCACAGAGATCTGCCTGCCTTTGCCTCCTGAGTGCTGGGATTAAAGGCCTGCGCCACCATGCCCAGCAAACACTTATCTCAAATGCAGTTCAGATTGCACCAGGATCATGATTTTTCTTTGTCCCCAGTCTTCACATTAACTAGGTCCATCCTTTTTAAAAGCAATTTTTCTGGTCTCTGGGGATCGTGGTGGACTGTTGTAAGATCGAGGCCAGTCTGGAGTGGTCTACATAGTGAGTTCCAGCCCATCGGTGGCTACATAGTGAGGCCAGCCTCCAAACTGTTGTGTTCGTTTTTTCTAACAGTAAGGTGGCACTGATACTCATGGTGATGGTAGTTATAATGGCAGTGGTTCCCATTTAGTCAGTGCTTTCCAGACATGTCCTGTGGAGTCGTGGCTTGTGCAGCATTAGGTGACATCCGAGTGATACTGATTGGAATCCATCAGTGGGTGAGGTGAGAGCCTTGATTATGTTTTAATTTATTTATTTACTTATTGCGCGTGGGGTGGGGGTGAAGTGTGCATTTGTGCATAGGTATTCTTGCCCATGTAGGTGTACATGGAATCCAGAGGTTAGCATCTGGATGCCTTCCTCAATCATTCTCGGCCTTGATTTTTGAGATAAGGTCTTTCAGTGAACCTGGAACTTGCTATTTTCTGGGATCCACCTGTCCCCCAGTTCCCCTCCCCCAGTTAGGATTATAGATAGATGGATACCACCATGCTCGGCTTTTTGTTTGGTTGCTGTGAATCTGAGCTTATCTTCATGCTTAGGAGGCAGGTGCCAGACCCACTGAGCCATGTCCTCACCACTCTAGATTTTATTTCTCGATGCATGGCTTTTTTGCATCCTTTCTTTCAAGTCCCAATATGTACAGTCTCTATTTCCAAACCAATGCGTGGGCTTTAAAAGATGAGCTACATATTCTGGCATACTCTTTTAGAATTGGACTTCTCTTTAGAGTAGTAGAAAAGTGATTACTTCAAAATAAATCCTAGCTCCTTGCTTTTATTTTCCTGTTGGCCACTGTTGTACTATACTATCCCTGAGGAGAGGTGAACAAATGTTTCATCCCTGATAGGGAATTGATGACGGACGAAAATAAGGATACCACCAGAGTTCAACTTGGGGAACTGATGAATTGTATTATAGGAGTATGGGTGAGGGGTTACTTACAGGAGTGTGGGTGAGGGGTTACTTACAGGAACATGTGTAAGGGGTTACTTATCGGAGTGTGGGTGAGGGGTTACTTACAGGAGTGTGGGTGAGGGATTACTTACAGGAGTGTGGGTGAGGGGTTACTTACAGGTGTGTGGGTGAGGGGTTACTTACAGGAACATGTGTAAGGGGTTACTTATAGGAGTGTGGGTGAGGGTTACTTACAGGAGTGTGGGTGAAGGGTTACTTACAGGAGTGTGGGTGAGGGTTTACTTACAGGAACATGTGTAAAGGGTTACTTATAAGAGTGTGGGTGGTCTGGGCATTGAAGGGAAGAAATGCCTCAGATTGCTGCAGACATCAGGCCTATCTGTGGATCCTACTAGTAACAACTATTTTTAATGATTCCTAATGAAGCTTACCTTCTAGGTGCCGCAAAGGTTTTAATACAAGAGACTTTCTTAACTCCCCCCCATAGAATAAGGAGAAATAAGATGATGATGAGGTCGTTCTCCAACTGTAGATTGGAGCCAGCTGTTATAGAGGTATTCTCTTGTAAAATCAGTAAAACTGCCTTCTTTAATTGACTAATGGACATAGAAACTGTGAAAAGGATTATTCTCTATTCAGAACCAAATATAATGCTAAAGTCTCCTTAAGCTATGCACTTAAACAAAATATATTAATACAGGAGCTCTGACATCAACAATGGATTATTCTACCAAGGAGATGTTGGCCAGGGGATCCAAGCCCCCACAAAAGGTAAAGGCTCCTTGCCTCCAAACTGGGATATCTGCAGGAAGAGAGGCGATAAGGCCCTGCTGTTGAAGACCTGATATAAACATGGGAAAGATGTATGGAGACCGCACTTGCAAGTATACAGATGGTCTCTGGAATGCCAGAGAGTGTTACCAAAGGCCACTAAACCAATAAAGCAAATATAGGTCTCCTTGAGTCAAGCAAGACTCCTCCGTCAGCACCAGCTACACCTCATCTGCCTGGAAATACTGTGCAGCAGTGGCAGCCATATGTCTGTATATCCCAAATCTAATTGGCTATTAGCTCTCTCCTTGGAGGAATAACCCACGGCTGATGCCACAAGCTTACATCCTCTAATGGTTAGGAGATGTTATAAACCACACGAAGACCCTGCCATACTTAACAGAAGAAAATGTAATTCATGAATTAACATACCATCCAAACATCTGTGTCTATACCAAAGAAACCTACCATAACAATTAGTACTGTTTAAATACCTATATATCTAATTGTGTGTGCTTCATTAGTAGGATCGAAAGGCTATATATTATACTGTTTAAATACCTAAATATCTAATTGCATGTGCTTCATTAGTAGGATCGAAAGGTTATGCCTGGACAAGCTGGCAGCCCATGAAAGAAAACAGCCAGAACTGACTAGAGACCAAGACATCAGCTCCAGAGAAAGTAGAGTGTTTTGCTTCTCATCCACCTGTGCCCCTTTTCTAAGCCTAGGGAACAATCTGCGGAAGAGGGGGCGTGGTAGAATGTAAGGGCTTCGATTGGGGTTAATGGTGAAACTACAACAATATAGACTGGACACTCATTTGATCAACTTGATTGAACATACAAGCCCCCCCTGCTGGATGGTGGGACCCATGAGCTGTGTGGGTTTGGGCACAACTGCTTGCAAATTGGTTTTACATGAAGGATGCTTGTACTCACAAATTATCACTTATTGTTAAAAAAAATGAAAACAAAACAAAACGAAAAAGCAGAGAAAGATGCAGAAAACTTATGGCAGAATGCATGATCTGGGATGGGTAGGGGTGGGGTGGGGGGAAGGGAAGGGGATATATGCCTGAACTGAATTGGAAAATGAAGTATGAAATACACAAAGCATCAATAAAAAAAAAATAAAAAAATAAAGGCATGCAAAAAAAAAAAAGAGTGTGGGTGAGGGGTTACTTACAGGAGTGTGGGGTGAGGGGTTACTTACAGGAGCTTGTGTAAGAGGTTACTTACAAGAGTGTGGGTGAGGGGTTACTTACAGGAACATGTATGTGTAAGGGGTTACTTACAGGAGTGTGGGTGGGGGGTTACTTACAGGTGCAGACATGACTCAAAGACAGCTACATCATAGAAATCCCACCCCAGCATGGCACATGGGTGACAAGAGCTGTAAACGTGGAGCCCACTGCACAGTTTGCAGGCAGTTTATCAGGTGGGAGTCTCTTGCAGGCAGCTGTCTGGTTTTGGGATACCGTCTCTCTGTAGTCCTTGCTGCTTATAGAACCATGAGCAGGGACTAGCTAGTGAATCTGATCAGTTTCAGGGACTTACTTCGTGAGTTGTTAAGGAGTTTCCCTGCAGGATGACATGTTTTATCCTGGAGGAAATTGGTACACTCCTAACATTTTTTGTTAGGGCTGAAACAGTTCAGTACTGCAGGTAGTGTAGACATGCTTCTTAATGTTGCCACTCTCAGCACGGACCTTCAACATGTGTTCCACATGGGATATCCTAGACTCTTGGTGGCTGTGGCTTATTGAGACATTGAAGGTTTATTTCTGTTATGTTCCCCCACCCTCCTTCCCTCCTACATCCCTGCTGTGTGTTCAGGGCAACTTAGTGCTGCAGGTCAGCCACAGTATTATGGTTTCAGTGTCAGTTGATCAAAGCCAGGGAGATTCTGATGTGGAATCACACTTGGCTGCCCCGTGTAAGGTGATAGGTCCGCATGGCAAGGCTGCAGGGCAGGAACAGCAACACTGAAATCTGAGTTCCCATTCCGCCTCATGGGGCTTTCCTGGGCACATTTAAGCTGTGCTTTGACATGCATGAATTTCAGAGCACATAGGAGAAAACTTGTGTGCACAGCTATAGACATGCAGTTTTAATAGTTGATATATGAAAAATGGTCAGTTTTTCATGACAGGTATATGATTGATTTCTTGCAAATTATTAGGTCCTAATGGAATACCAAAGCCCTTAGGTATAGTTCTGTTAATGTACTGAAAATAATCATGACATTCATCACTATTAGATCCGAATGCCCAGCATGCAATAGATACAAACATACTATTGATATACTTAATAGAAATGAATTTGTCATGAGTCAAAGCCAAAAATCATATCTTAACTTTTTAAGCTTTATTATTTGAGTGAAATGAGTTTTGGTCATTTCATATTTTGTTTTATTTTGCTAGCATTGAACCTATACCAAACAAACACTGTACTGATAAGCTACATTCTCAGCCCTGAGCATTGTTTTTGAATATAGGTAAGACTTGCCAAGTTAGGGATTGGTGACCTGGGAAGAGGGCAGGAGTGATGGTGACATAATAGCACTGGGGGAGGGGCCCTGGGGGAGGGGCCCTGGAGTCGGGTCATCATCATTTGCATCTTTGGGTTCCAGCCACTTCTCAGTGTAGAGCCCGCAGTATACCTGATGATTATTTTCATGATCCCGCTTCATGTTCTTCTTCAGCTTGAATGTGTTGGCCATGCCATTTTCTTCCTTCTCTTTACCCATGCACACTTTGTAGCAGGTTAGACATCCACTGTGGACACTGCACCCAGTACAGATGGCATAGCCCAGCTTCCAACAGAGATGTCCCAAATTAGTGATTTCCTAAAAACTAGTGAGGTAGTGGGAGGAAGTATGAGTGTATGTGTGCTGAACAGCTTTAGTGTCAACTTGACACACCTGGGTTGAGGGAGCCTCAGTTGGGGAATTTCCTCCTTTGGACTGTCTGTGGCCATGTCTGTGGAGTATTGTCTTGATTGTTGAGTGATGAGGGAGGGCCCAGCCCATTATGGATGATGCCACCCCTGGGCACATTCTTATGTACAGTATAAGAAAGCAGGCTGGGCATGGGCCAGGGGAACAAGCCAGTAAGCAGCATTCCTCCATGCGCTGTGCTTCAGCTCCTGCCTCCAGGTTCCTGCCCTGACTTCCTATGGTGGGCTCCCTCAGTGATGAATTGGGACCTGGGAGATGTGAGCCAAATAAACCCTCCCCAAGTTGGTATTGGTCAGAGTGTTTTGTCATAGCAATGGAGAAGCAAACTAGAACAGTATGTTAATACAAAACCATTCTATAGTTTTATAGTCTATCTTTTCAGTAAGATTTCCAGAAAATTACATTTTGATAGAGCTATTCAATCTCTTTTTATTAATGAAATGCATCTTATGCACCAGGATATTCTTGGTACCGTATTTCTCTTGGAAGGACTACAGATAATTGGGTCTTTTGTACTGGCTTTTCATTTCCACTCATCTATAAGAAGTACAGGAGGCCTCTTGGTCAGAACAGAATAAGATGTGACCAAATTCCTTTTGAGAAAGAGTTTCTGAGCTGTTGAAAGCATTTTTCTGCACAATTAGAATTCTAAGTGCTGCGGTTATCCACTCAGAATGTCACCTGAAACACACACAGGGCTACCAAACACTCACAGTTACACATTGCCTGGCTGGATCATTGTTTTTCTGGGTTTTAGAAACGCATGGTGAACCAGTAACTCCAATATCCACCTTAGGAAACAGGGTCTACTCAGCTAAATGTGACTTTTCAACCAGATGGATGCCTGTATGGGTAAAGATCCACATGATGTTGGGGAATGCCAAAATGGAAGTCTAATTCAGTGTATAATTTTGTGGATAAAGATAACATGGCAGAAGATGCATCTTGGCATTAAAAAAATAACATTTGCAGAAAGATGTTTCCTTAAAGAATAGGTTGCAAACTCTTTGATAGAGGCATTGCAGCCAGGAGACATATACCCCTTGGCTTTTACCATCTTCTAAAAGAGAGAAAAAAATGTGTTGACCCTGAGTGTCAGCTGACCTCTGGTTGTTCTTGGTTCCCTACCTAAGCATTCTCTTGTCACTGGAGTCCCATCTTGGAACTTGGAGACATGTGTTTTGTTTTTTTTTTTTTTTTCACATTGTAATAGAATTTTTGTGATTTTTTTTAAATTGATGTTTCATGTATTTCAGGCATAATTTTTCAATTCAGTTCAGGCATATTCCCCTTTCCCTTTCCCCCACCTCACCCCACCCCGCCCCAGAGCATGCATTGTGCCATAACTGTCCTGCAGAACTGAAAAAACAAAAAGAGAGACATATGTTTTGTGATCCTTGCTAAGTGAATGCTGTTTGCAGGCTCTTTCTTCATCCTGTAAGTCGTCCTTCAGCTAAGGAAGGGAACCTCCTTTTTCTTGTTTCCTCTTGTTGTTTTTGGCTGTAGTTCCAGTTGGGGCCATTGCAGGCCTCCATGGGCTCTGAGAAAGTGAGGAGGAGAGGAGGGCGTGTGCAGGCTCTGTCCTTGCAGAGTGCTCCTGGGCTGACAGAAGGGAGCAACCGGGTGAGGGCAACGTCCTGTGTGGCCAGGATAGGAGGGGAAAGGAAGACTTCTGTTACTGTCCCTGTCTTCCTTTCCACCTGCTTCTTGCCTGTTATCTTATTTCTCTGCAGACCACTTTATCCCTCACTCATTTGGCAAATATCTTCTTTATTTTTATTTATGTGTATGAGTGTCTTTTCCTACATGTGTGTAAATGTACCACATATATAAAATGCCTGTGAAGGCCAGAAGACAGCATTGGATCCCCTGGAAATGGAGTTATAGATGGTTATTAGCAGCCATGTTGGTGCTGGGAACTAGACCTGGGTCCTCTGCAAGAGTAGCCAGCATTCTTAACTCCTGAGCTATCTCCCCATCCCTCAGCAAATATCTTTGAAGCCTGCTGAAGGTAGAGCCCCACAGCAGCCAAGTGGAGGGTGGTAAGGGAAAAGTTATCAGGGTGACAAATCCTGAATTGGTTTACCATGTGGGTTTCAACTTTGTTAGTGTGGATTTAGCTCCCACAGAGTCCTTAAAGGCTCGTTGGTTTCCTTCTCACCCAGCCTTACTGTTACCTTAGGATTTTTATTCACATGCTCTACAGGCTTGGTCTTGTACTGAGAATGAACAGTGGTTTTCTGTACCGGCTCCTGCATCTTGAGGAGGGATTTCCTTCCTACAGGTGTAATGGTGTAATTTCTCCTTTGAATAGTTAAGATGGCTTCCAGCCTTTTTCCCTAGAAGGCTATCTGTGCCCCCCCCCCACCCGTTATTGTTTTATTTTTCCTTATCTTTGAGCAGGTATCATTTTGTCCAGATTCACTGTGGGTTACTTTGGTTTTACTCCCTACTTCATCTACAGGGCATTCTGTGCATCTAGAGCTTGGCCCCAATCTGAGGCAGGTACTGGGTAGGCAGGATCTCCATCGAGGCCCTCACCTGCTTCCTGCCTATGAAGCAGAGCTCACATCTGCCTGCAGAAGTGAGGCAGATGAAGAGTCACTGAAACATTGGGCAACCTGTTGTAGTCACAGAAGCCATTAAAATTACTATTTTCCCAGAGGTTCGCTGTTTTACATGGACTTTGTCTATGACCAAATATGATCTTGTGCCTTTGTATATAGCCCTGGCTTTCAAACAGTTTCCTAAACTTTTTTTCCTTTAGCTTAAGTGACTGATACAAGCACCCCAAATCCAATATTTTACATCTCTTTTGTATTCTTTCTTGATGATACATCTTGGCACTAATATTAATTTTTCCAGGATCTGAACATTTAGTATCTTTTGATCAATAGATTGCCTTAATCTCAAAAGTTTTATGTGAATTTATGTTGCCTGGAGCAGTATAAGGAAGATATTACTGTATCCTTGCCAGGCAGGACTTAAATTATTTTGTGACGTTAATTCTTAAAACCTCTGTCTTATTTTAAAATTTATTAAAAAATATAATAAATTATGAATGAGTATTGGTTATAATAAAACTATTAGAATGATGAGCATTTTCCTTGGTTGTTTTCTCTGTTATAACTTTGTTTTTTGTATGTGTGCATGTGCACAACTCGTGTGTATGTTGTGGCACATGTACACTTGTCTATTGCATGTGCCTGTGGATCAGAGGTTGCTGGCTTGATATTTTTCTCAATTGTTTCTCTAACTTATTTATTAAATTTCTTTAAAGTGATTTATTTATTTTTGTTTTATATGAGTGTTTTCCTACATATATGTAAGTACACTCATGCATGCAGTGCCCACAGAGGCCAGAAGAGGGTGTCTGATTCCCCTGGAACTGGAGTTAATGATGGCTGTTAGCTGCTATGTGGGAACTGCTATATGGGAACTGAATCCAAGTCCTCTTCAAGGGCATCCAGTGCTCTTAGTTTCTGAGCCATTTCTCCAGCCCCTACCTTACTATTTCGGACAGCATCTCTAATTGAACCTAGAGGTCTCTGCTTTACTTTGCCTGGCTGGCCACTGAGCTTCTGGGATCCATTTGTCTCTGCCCTCTCCACTGGGGTTATAGATGCTTGGGGTCATACCAGGCTTTTTGCATGGATACTGGGATGAAACTCAAGTCCTCCTGGTGGCACAGCAGGCACTTTACATACTAATATTCTCCCCAGCCCAGTTACAGTTTTTATTCTTAGCATTTCTTAGAGTCAAGTGAGGCAATGAAGACAGAGTCTTCTTGGAACACTTTTACTAATTCATGTCTATAAGAACACCATTCATAGAGAATTAGAAATCAAATAGGCTGGGCGTGGTGGCACACACCTTTAATCCCAGCACTCAGGAGGCAGAGGCAGGCAGATCTCTGTGAATTCAAGGCCAGCCTGGTCTACAGAGTGAGCTCCAGGACAGCTGGGGCTACAGGGAGACCCTGACTCAAAAAGACAAGACAAGAAAAAAAAAAAAGATATCAAATAGAAAGAATTACTTACCTTGTTGGAGGACACAAGCCAATAAAATTTCAGAGTTTTTTTTTTTCTCCTGAATAAAGAAAAAAGTATTGTACTATAAACTGATTTTAGAATATTGAATTATTTTGATATCTTATTATTATATTTTCTCATTAATATTCTAGTAGCAATGAATTTTGATGCTGTAATTCTTGACCTTGTAATGTTGATGCATCTATGCCTATTTTTTTTCTTTACCAAGTAATCAACAAATAGTTTGTGGGCAAGTGTTACCATTTCTGCTAACAGGATTCTTTTCCTGAATTCACCTGCCATTCTAATAGTTTACTCTTATAATCTTGCTTTTTAATGAAAAGATGAATTTTTGTAGCTTATTCCTGTTCCATATGTTATTTGTGCTTCATCAGGTTTTTTTATTTGCAGAAATGTTTTACTAAAACAACTCTGCATGTATTTTATTCACTTGTGTATGTAGGTGTATGGTAGTGTATCATAGTGCATATGTGTAGGTGTATAGGAGTGTGTCACAATGCATATGTGTAGGTGTTTGGGAGTGTGTAACAGTGCATATGTGTATGTAGGTGTATGGGAATGTGTCACAGTGCCTATGTGTACATAGGTATATGGGAATGTGTCACAGTGTGTATGTGTATGTAGGTGTATGGGAGTGTGTCACAGTACATATGTGGAGGCGAGAGGACAAGTTGGTGGTAGTTGGTTCTCTGCTTCCATCACATGGGTGTCTGGGATTGAACTCAGGTCACCAGGCTTAGTAGCAAGTGCCCTTATCCACTGACTCATCCCTCTGGGTTAATAGAACACTGTTTTGAGTTGCATACAAGAAAGACCCAGCCTTGCCCATGGATTATGAACTACACATGATTTTTGTTTTGCAGTGTAATAAAAATCCATCATTATAACAGAATTGGACCAGGTTTTAGGAAATAAAACCATTTATCCATGGTGATTCAGACATGTAGCAGTGTTTATACTTTTGCTCATTTCATGGAGAAGTATTACCTTGGTAGGCAACCAACTGGCTTCAGGGAGAATTGTAACCTTGATACGTGCATAAAACAGCCATGTAAAATGTAGTTGGCTGACACCTTGGTTTGGGGTGGGGTCAGCTTCTTAGCTTTCACAAGCCGGGAGCTGCATGGATGACGCCACACTCTCTGCCCGCTAGCACTTGCGATTGGCCAGACATAGTATTTCCCCTATTGTCAGCACTTGAGAAAAGCTTGCCAATAGGGAGTTATGAATTGCAGAGAGAAGATATTAGCAATTGTTGTTTGCTTTGGGGAGAGAAAAATTAATTTTTTCAATGTTATTTTAGAAAAGCACAAAGGTGTTGAAATTCAAAATTCTTAAAATGGGTTTTGAACAAATGAACTTCAGTTTTTAATATCAGCATTCTTTCTCTCCTTGTTATTTATTATTTCTTGAAGCAGTCTGATATTCTTTGTTTGGGGGAATGTTTTTCCCTCAGGGCCTTGGCGGCAATTTGAAGTTCTAATCCTTTGGGGACCTGAGTTAACTCACTTATTTTTCCTTAGTACTGGTTCATGTTTGGGGCTCAAGACGTTGGTTTTGATATGAACTTATGACCTTTGGAATTCATGCAACACTGAGAAATTGGATATATACTTAAAGTGGTAAAGAAAGTAATTTCCTTCTTTAGACTAATGTTCTGAGCCTTCTTAATTGACATTGTATTTTTTAAGATACTTTTTTGTCTTATTATTTATTTATTTATTAATTTTTATGTGTATGAATGTACTCTCTGCATGTAGGTTGGTACACCCGTGTCATGTAATGCCTCAGAGGTCAGAAGGGGGCGTTGGATTCCCCTGGAACTGGAGTTAAAGATGGTTCTTAGCTGCCATGTGGGTGCTGGGATGGAATCTGGGTCCTCTGCAAGAGCAGTCGGTGCTCTTAACCACTAAGTTATCTCTCCAGCCCCGACATTGTATTTCTTTTTTTTCTCACATTAATTAATTAATTAATTAATTAATTAATTAAATTTCACTCTACCCATCTGGTATAGGGAAGCAAAACCCAACTTCTCTTGAGCCAAATTGTTATGGGCAAAAGTAAACATCAATAGTAACACTTGTATAATGTAACAGTAATTAGTAAAACTACCACAATATAATCCTGCTCAGACTTTCAGTAAACTTGCTTAAGCATTCTTATTATCTCATTTATTCTGAAAATATTCAGCCATCTTAAGCATCATTCTTTATTAAAATAACAGTATTTTATATTCATTTATCAAACCAGGTTCAATTCCCAGGATCCACATGGCAGCTAACAATTATCTGTAACTCCAGTTCCAGGGGAATAAGATACCTTTTGACTATACAGGCATTTCAGGTCATAGTTAAGGACATACACACGTGAAGGCAATACATTCATGCACATAAAAATAAAAATAAAAAATAAAATATTTAAAAGCTACCAAATATAAAATAGTGAACTATAAGAACTAGTAAATATATAAGTCAGTGTAAAAATTTGAATATTGGTAAAACCAATCCCATTTAGAGACAGGTCAAAACAATGTTAAATTTTTTATATTTTTTATTGATGTTTTGTGTATTTCACACATCATTTTTCAGTTCAGTTGAGGCATATTCCCCTTTCCCTTCCCCCTACCCCACCCCACCCCATCCCAGATCATGCATTCTGTCATAACTGTCCTGCGTCTTTCTCTCAGTCTTTTTTTCTTTATGTTTAGGAATTCACATTTTCCTCCATTAATTTTATATTACTCTAAAATATGGATACATACTCTCCATCCATGTACAGTTATTACAGAGTCTGAAAATAATTGGTAGGTGGATTCTAGAGCCCATTGAGAGATTCACATTATAACAACATAGTTGCTTTCAGATAAACAGAAATATAACCATAATGTCTTTCAGCTTGTCTTTCCTCTGGGGGATTTGGTGTTAGCATCCACAAATGAGGGAAACCATTCTCCGTTTGTCTTTCTGGGACTATGTTACTTCACTCAGCATCATGGCTTTGAGTTCCATCCATTTACCTGCAAAGTTCATAATGCCATCCTTCTTTATCGCTGAATAGTACTCCATTGTGTAGATGTACCACATTTTTGTCATCTACTCGTCTGTTGAAGGGCATTTGGGTTGGTTCCAGCTCTTCGCTATTGTGCATTTATCTTTGTGGTAGGATGAGTCTTTGGGGTATATACCCCAGGAGTGGTATGACTCGGTCAGATGGTAAGCTCATTCCAAGTCTTTTAAGGGTTCTCCACCCTGCTTTCCATAGTGGTTGTACAAGTTTACATTCCCACCAGCAGTGGATGAGTGTTCCCCTTTCCCCACAACCCCTCCAGCATCTGTTGTCTTTTGTTTTCTTGATCTTAACTAGTCGTACTGGAGTGAGATGATATCAGAGAGTGGTTTTAATTTGTATTTCATTAATTATTAATGATGTTGAATAGTTTCTCAGCCATTTTTAATTCCTCACTGGTGAAGACTCTGTTCAGCTTTTTACTCCATCTTTTGAGTAGGTCATTTGTGTCCTTCTTTGTTTTTGAGTAGTTTATATATTCTTGACGTTAATGTTCTGTCAGATGTGTCACTGGTAAAGATTTCTTCCCACTCTGGGTTTTATCTTCACCTCCTTGATTGTTTCTTTCGCTGTACAAAAGCTTTTGAGTTTTATGAGGTCCCATTTGTTGACTATTGACCTTTCTTCCTGTGTGGCTGCTGTCTGATTTAGAAAGTCTTTTCCTACACCTATGTGTTTTATGATATTAATTGATTTACGTATGTTGAACCATCCCTGCATCTCTTGTATGAATCCAACTTGATCATGGTGGATGATCTTTTTGATGTGGGTCTGTATGCAGTTTGCAAGTATTTTGTTGAGAATTTTTGCATCAATGTTTGTATCAGTCAGGGTTCTCTAAAGAAACAGAAGCAACAGGACGAATATATAGCTATATACAATTTATTGATTTGCTCACGTGACAGAGTTCAAGGAGTCCAACAGTAGCCACGCCACACTGGAGAGGCTGAGAATCCAGGGAACTGCTCAGTCCGCAAGGCTGGATGTCTCAGTAGTCCCAATCTGATGCTGAAGGCCCAATGGATTCCAGGAGATCTGCCAGTCTCAGTACACACTGGGATCCAAAGGGTTGATCACAGCGGCAAGACAAACTCACCAATGAGAGAGGCAAGTCGCAGGAAAAAAGGGACCAGCTCCCTCTGCCATGGCCTTTAATACTGCCTGCCGGCAGAAGGTAACGCCCACATTTGGGGTGGGCCATCTGGGTTGAGGTGGTCCAATCCAAAGATCCTTTTTCTCTTATTTGTTCCTTAGTCCAGTCAAGTTGACACCCAGGATTAACCATCACAATGTTCATTAATGTGATGGGTCTATAGCTTTCTTTTTTGCTTGTATCTTTGCCTGGTTTTGGTATTAGAGTGATGCTAGCTTCATAGAAGGAGTTTGGGAGAATTCCCTCTGTATCCTTCTGAACAGTTTGAGTAGCAGTGGTTGCAGGACCTCGTTAAATGTTTTATAGAATTCTGCCATGAAACCACCTGGACCAGGGCTTTTTTTTTTTTGTTGTTGTTGTTGGGAGGTTTTTCATTACATCTTCAATTTCCTCAAATATTATGGGTTTATTTAAACTGTCAATCTCTTCTTGGTTTAGCTTTGGTGATTCCCAGGATTTCAAATATTCATCCATTTCACTTAGGTTTTCAAATTTAGTAGAGTATAGGTTTTTGAAGTATTCCTGTATGATTTCCTGGATCTTTTTGCTGTCTGTTGTGATGTTTCCCCTTTCATCACGAATTCTATTGATTTGGAGTTGGCTCTTTCTTTCTTTTGGCTAACTGGGCTAGAGGTCTATCTGTCTTCTTTTTTTTTTTTGCACATAATTTTTATTGTATTTTATTTTTTTCACATAAATTTATTTTTATTTTTATTTTTTAACAGTTTTTAACAAATCTAGACCCATGCCCCCCCCCCCCATTCTCACCCCACCAGAGCTCATGCTTCTTCTTTAAGTCTCTCAAAGAACCACTTTTGATTAATTGATTTAATGTATGTTTTGAAAGAGAAGAAGCTTTGTTTTATTTCAATTGATTTCTGCTGGATTTTTGTCATTTCTTCCTGTCCGTTTGCATTTAGGGTTCCTTCGTTGTTGTCTTTCGAACGTTTTTAGTTGCAGAGTTAACTCATTTATTTGTGCTCTTTCTGTTTTTTTAATGTAGGCACCCAGGGCTATGAACTTTCCTCTTAGGACTGCTTTTATTTGTCCCATAGATTTTGTTGTGTTGTACTGTCATTGTTGTTCAGTTCCAGGAATGCTTTTTTTTCTTTCTTTATTTCTTCTTTGACCCATTCATTGTTCAGGAGTGTGTTGTTTTGTCTCTATGTGTTCCTGTAGGAGGTAGGGCTTCTGGTGTTGATATTGAGCTTTATTGCATTGTTGTCTGAGAGAATGCATGAAATTATTTCAATTTTTTTGTATTTGTTGTTTTTTGTATTTGTTGAGGTTTTTTCTGTGTCCCAGTATGTGGTCAATTTTGGAGAATGTTCTGTGGAGTGCTGAAAAGAAAGTGTATTCTCTGGTGCTTGGGTGGAATATTCGGTAGATGTCTGTGTGGTCCACTTGCTGTATTGTATTGTTCATTTCAGATGTCTCTCTGTTTATTCTTTGTCTGGTTGATCTGTCTAAGGGGCTCAGTGGGGTATTGAAGTCTCCTACTATGAGTGTGCTGGGTTGATCTGTGCCTTGAGGTCCTGCAGAGTTGTGTTTATAAAGATTGGTGCACCAGAGTTTGGTGCATATATGTTCATGATTGTGAAGTCTTCATGATTAATTTTCCCTTTAATGAGGATGTAATGGCCCTCTTTGTCTCTTCTCACTGCTTCTACTTTGAAGTCTATTTTGTCTGATATTAAAATAGCAACTCCTGCTTTCTTTTTGGTACTATTTGCTTGGAATATTTTTTTTCCATCCTTTTACTTTCAGTTGGCACCTATCCTTGAGGGTGAGATGGGTTTCTTGTAGACAGCATATATATGGATTCTGTTTCCTAATCAATAAACCAAAAAAAAACATTTAAATAGGAGAGTTTAGTCCATTAATATTTAAGGTAATAATTGAAAGATGTGTGTTACTTCCTTTCCCCTTATCATCCATTTACATTTTTGGTCTAGGTTTTTACCTTTGCAGTTGTGCTTTTAATAATTTCCCTTTCCAGGTGCCTGGGGATAGCTGCTCCTCTCCTCTGCCCTTTGAATTGCTTCAAGTATTCTCTGAAGGGTTGGCTTTCCAGACATGTATTCTTTCATCTTGTTTATGTCATGGAAGATTTTTCTCTTTCCTTCAACTAGAATTGACATTTTTGCTAGGTATGGTTACTTGGGTTGGCATTTGTAGTTGTTTAGCACTGGGAATGCTTTGGTCCATGTTTTTCTTGCTTTCATAGTTTGTACTGAGAAGTCAGCTGTAATTCTAAGAGGTTTTCCCTTAAATGTAACTTGTTTGTCTTTTGTGGCTTTTAGAATTTTGTCTTTGTTTTGGGTGTCTAGCATTTTAATTATGGTATTGTGTGGGGAGTTTCTTTTCTGGTCTTGTCTATTTGGTGTTCTATGTGCTTCTTGTATTTGTATGGGTTTGTCTTTTTTTATTTTAAGGAAATTTTCATCTATTATTCTGTTGAAGATCTGAGCAATGCCATTCTCTTGGGATTCTTCTCCTTCCTCTATCCCTATGATGCGGAGGTTTGATCTTTTCATAGTGTCCCACATTTCCTGGTTGTTCCACTTTAGTGTATTTAAAAATTTTTTTCATAATCTTTGCTTGAGCTTTTTAGTTGTTCTGTGTTATCTTCCAGGTCTGATATTCTTTTTTTCTGCTTTCTCCATTCTACTTCTGAGGCTTTTTCCCATTCTTTCCTTTTGATTGGATGAGTGTTAGATTTCCTTTTTTATTTCATCTTGTGTTTTCTTTACTATTTCCACTTCCTTTTGGAGGTTCTCAATCTTTTCTTGTAGTTCTTTGCTTCGCTGGTTGATTTCCTTTTCATTTCATCATGGGACCCTTTCAGTGTTTCCACTTCCTTCTGGAGTTTGTCATTTTCTCTCCCTAATTCTTTCTGGAGTTTGTCATTTTCCCCTTTTTAGTTCTTTCCAAAGATTATCATTCTTTCCCTCTAGGTCTTTTCTGGGTTTTTCATTCTCTCCCCTTAGTTCCATGATTTCTTTGAATAATCTGTGATTATTTTATGTGTCCTGTGCTACCTCCAGGGAGGTCTCCTTGTGGGAATCCCCCTTAGGTTCAGTAGACTATAGTGTGGATTTATTCTGTGCTTTTTCCACATTGTTCTTTCTTTGTGCTTTTAGCATGTGGGTTTCCTTTTGCCTGTATTCTGATGCCTCTTCACCCTGTTGAAGGATCACTTTCTCTGATTCTTTCTCTTTATTTATAGGGTGTCAGCTTGTCTAGGTTTCAGGCTTTGAATTTTGGTTATATATTGGGAGGTATAGCTCACTCTTCCCTTTCTATTCTGCACGAACTAGGTAGGTAACAGCCATTATGACACCCTCTGAGCCCTGTGCCCCCTCTGCTGCTGCCAGCCAGTTCCTCTAGGTTGGTTGTAGGGTTTACTGAACACTCCCTCTGGAATTCCACTGGGGTGGCGGGGGCTACGGACTGCTTGCTTAGCCTGCACCCCTGTACCCTGCAGCTCAGCTGGTCTGGTCCTGGCTGCTGCTGTGTGCCTGGCGAGCCTAGCTTCTCCTTCCCACAATCTCTTCCCAGACATGGTGCAGTCCCTTGAGCTCAGCTGGTCTGGGCCAGGCCCCTGCTGTGTGCCCAGCAGGCCTAGCTTTTCCTTCCCACAATCCCCTACCAGATGTGGTGCAGTCCCTACAGCTCAGATGGTCTGGGCCTGGTGGCTGCTGTGTGCTCGGCAGGCCTAGCTTCTTCCCACAATCTTCTCGCAGATGTGGCACAGCCCTGCAGCTCAGCTGGTCTGGGCCTGGCGGCTGCTGTGTGCCCAACGGACCTAGCTTTTCCTTCCCACAATCCCCTACCAGATGTGGTGCAGTCCCTACAGCTTAGCTGGTCTGGGCCTGGCGGCTGCTGTGTACCCAGCGGGCCTGGCTTCTCACAATCCCCTCCCAGACTCCCAGATGGACATTGTATTTCTTAACTCAAATTCCCAGCCTGTGCTGTTCCGCAGTGGGCAGTATGCTCTAGGGGATGTTATCGTGTGTGTGTGTGTGTGTGTGTGTGTGTGTGTGTGTGTGTGTGTGTTATGGTTGTGATTCTATGTAGCTGACTTTACAGTGGAGATTTTTAGGAAGGGAATGGTCTCTTGTATAATCAGTCTGAGAAAAGATCAACGATATTGAAGACGTTAGGAACAAACTTTTCTAGTGTTTATTTGAAAATAATGAAGAGACTAGAGTTTATGATGACATTGAAGGGAAGAGGACATAGTGAGTAATATAATATCATGGTTTGAAAGCATTTTATTTGTTGTTCTCTATGGGAGAAATTAAAGAAAATCAGATGTATAAAAGTCCTTAAAAGCAGCTTCAAGGGGCTGAGCAGTTGAGAGCACTGGCTGTTCTTGCAGAGAGATGGCTTAGCAGTTGAGAGCACTGGCTGTTCTTGCAGAGAGATGGCTTAGCAATTGAGAGCACTGGCTGTTCTTGCAGAGAGATGGCTTAGCAGTTGAGAGCACTGGCTGTTCTTGCAAAGAGATGGCTTAGCAGTTGAGAGCACTGGCTGTTCTTGCAGAGAGATGGCTTAGCAGTTGAGAGCACTGGCTGTTCTTGCAGAGAGATGGCTGAGCAGTTGAGAGCACTGGCTGTTCTTGCAGAGAGATGGCTGAGCAGTTGAGAGCACTGGCTGTTCTTGCAGAGAGATGGCTTAGCAGTTGAGAGCACTGGCTGTTCTTGCAGAGGGCCCTGGTTCCAATTCCAGCACCTGCAAGATGGCTAACAACCATCCCTAAATCCATTTCCAGGGGATTCAATGCCCTCTTCTGTTCTCTGCAGGCATTGCATGTCAAGGGTGCACTTGCATACATGCAGGCAATACATTCATACACACAAAGTAAAAATAAATTAAAAAATAAAAAACAGTCTTAGAATCATCAATTAAAGATCTAAGCTGGCTCATTAAAAGGGGGGCAGAGGAATAGAATACATTTTTTTCCCAAGGAAAAAATACAGATGCCCATCAAGTACATGAAAGGATAATCAACACCTCTAATTTTTAGGGAAATACAATTAAATTAAGTAGCTATCACCTCATATCCATTAGAATGTCTGCTATCAAAACTACAGAATATAATGTGTTAGAAAAGTCGTGGAGGGGGCTGGAGAGATGGCCTAGCGGTTAAGAGCATCAACTGCTCTTGCAGAGGACCTGGGTTCTATCCCCAGCACCCACATGGCGGCTGAGAACCGTCTATAACTCCAATTCCAGGAGAACTCCAGTTCCAGCGGCATTGCACTACACGGGTGCACAAACCTACATGCAGACAGTACATTCGTACATAAAAATAAATAAATAAATAAATAAATAAATAAATAAATTTTTACAAAAAGAAAAGACGTGGAGGATGAGAAACCTTGTGCACTCACAGTGGGCATGCAGAACAGGGCTGCCCTTGGGAACAGTAGTGTGGCCATTTCTCAGAAGATTAAATGCAGGATGATGCTACTACCCAGCAGTCCCTCTTGTGGTGTAATCCCAGAAACAGCGTGCCCATGTTCGCAGTGGCATGATTCACAATAGGCTAAAGGTAAGAGGAACCCAACTGGTGGTTGGCAAATGAACAGGTAAACAAAGTGTGCCATACCTCATACCCAAGGAAAGAATCTGTGACTCTTTGAGGTTCAACTTTGAAACATGATACAAAATGAAGTAAATCAGTTACTGAAAGGCAGATAACCATGTGATTCCACTAGTGGGAGATTCCTTGAGTAGTGGGAAGCATGGGCATAGAATGTAGCATGGAGCAGGTGGGGCAGCAGAGGGCAGAGTGAAGAGTTACTGCTTAGTAACTGAGACCATCAGCCAGGCCAGATGTAGCAGGGCCTGGGATGGCTGTACGTGGCAGGAAGGTATTTAGTGCCTCAAAACTGTACAAAGTGGCTAAAATGATAAATATAAAGCTATCTGTATAGATTTTTCAGTTAGGCTATAATTAACTTTAATGTCGAATCTGTTCTAGTGTAAAGCCATGGCAACAAGGTGGTATGGCTCAAGTAAAGGTGATCTAATGAGTAAACACACTGGGATGGCACTACCAGTCTCCATCACTGCCTAGTCAGGGTCTGTGTTTACCACACAGCATGTTGTAGCTGAACATATTATAACACAGCTCTGGTGATGTAGAACTTGCAATGCTTCCTGGCATTGCTCACTCCAGAGCAGGGGTGGGGTGGGGATGGAAAATCCGGGAGTTTCTGAGATAGAGGATTCTATACCACAACTGTATCACAACTTGTCTTTGAACTTTTCCTTATTGACACGTTTCTACAATCCCATGCCAGTGAAGCCAGCTGACTTGTTTTCTAGCTGGCATATATTTTCCTATTTTCATTCAAAGAGGTTATTAATAGAGTTGAGGTGGAGATGGGGTACAAATTTATGGAAATATATATATATTTAAATATTTTATTTTATTTTGTGTGTATGAGTGTAATGCCTGCATCTTTGTAAGTGCACCCATATCATGCAGTGCCTGCAGAGGTCAGAAAAGGCATTGAGTCTATTACAGATGGTTGTTAGTCACTGTATGGGTGCTGGGAATCAAACTCAGGTCCTCTGTAAGAGCATCCAGTACTCCTAACCATTGAGCCATCTCTCCATCCCTGGAAATATTTTCAAACCCTTTTAAGACAAGGATAGGAACTTGATAAAAATGCAGAGAATTGAGCACTTGCTACTTAATCTTTGGGGAGAAAAGAATGTGTTGTTCTTTATAGGTAGTCACACGTTGCATGTTTAAGTGAACAGGACAAATGTATTACACCACACACCTTGCAGCCATGTTATTCATATGCTTACCCACATATAACTGCGTGTCTAATAAATGTCCACTATTGTAGTATGAGACTCTATCAGTTACTTTTCTGTTACTGTGATAAAGTAACATGATCAAGGGAACTTGGGGAAGAGTTTATTTTGGCTTAAGGTTCCAGAGGGATGAAAGGCCATCATGGTGGAGCACGATAAGAGGCAATGATGTCATGCAGGCATGGCAGCAAGTGGCAGACATGGCGGCAGGAGCCAAAAGCTGGGCTCACATCTGCAACAGCAAACTTGAGGCACTGAGAACAAACTGAAAGTGGATGACTTTTTGTTAATTGGAATAGAAAAT
This sequence comes from Rhizomys pruinosus, assembly GCA_009823505.1. Taxonomy (NCBI): domain Eukaryota; kingdom Metazoa; phylum Chordata; class Mammalia; order Rodentia; family Spalacidae; genus Rhizomys; species Rhizomys pruinosus. The sequence goes on along the minus strand of VZQC01010065.1, from coordinate 1,775,976 downwards.
TTATCTGTAGTGGCAACCTTTGTGCATTTACAGAGATACGTACACATAGAAATGTGTTTTGTTTCAGAGCTGGAAAAATAAGTGCAATGATTTGCCTACTGAAGCTTTGCTTTCTGGACTTTTATTTTAGTGCCTTTGTAATGATATGGGTCTTTCCTAAGAGGTTACACTTCAGACCATTGGAGGCTTTGTAGTGGAAGTGACTCCTCATAAGGAGAGAGAGAGAGAAGGAGAGAGAGAGAGAGAGAGAGAGAGAGAGAGAGAGAGAGAGAGATCGACATATATCATCCATTGAACATGCACGTCTCAGTGCAGCTGTGCTCCATATTTTGGTTAGAGTCAGGCTATTTGATAGTGAATTTCATGGTCTAAGTGAGTCCATGTTGGAAGGGGCTAGTACAAAGCCCTCCCTCCATGAAAAAGAATATTTCTCCAAAGTAAAAACTACAATGAAAACCCACTTATAAATACTTTTCCAAAACATTTTATTTTATTATTTATTTATTTTATTATTTTATTATTTATTTATTTATTTTTGGTCTTTTTGAGATAGGGTCTTCCTTTAGTTCCATCTGGCCTGGAGCTCACTCTGTAGACCAGGCTGGCCTTGAACTCACAGAGATCCGCCTGCCTCTGCCTCCTGAGTGCTGGGATTACAGACGTATGCCACCATGCCTGGCTTAAACCATTGTATTTTAATAACACATGTATTTGTCACCAAACAGTAAAGTGAGCACAGTCAGCTCTGTTGAATGCCTGTGTGTCAAGACGCTGTTTTGTAGTAGACACACATATGAATAACAATCTTCAGACTTGGGTTTAGAGCACAGTATGTGTGGGTTAAGGCAGCTCTAGCAGCTAAGAGGTGAATCAGTAGTGTTTCTAAGCGGTGGGCAGCAACGTCACTCCTGGATTTCGTTCTTTGAGTCTTACTCTGTATCCTGGTTTAAGGTTTCATAGCACGTCCTTGCACCATCAGCTACCTCAAATTCTTTAGAAAACGTGAAGACTCTGATGAAAAACCTAGGAAACTGTACCATGGGTGTAAAGCATGGGGAAGGCTAGCTTGTTGGGGGGACCAGGCGGGAGGGGCCTGTAGAGATGCTTCTTGAGAGTAGAGTGCCTGCTGGTTGGGTCACATTCTCAGAGTGGCTGGTAGCTCCCATGCAGGGCTTGCAGGGCAGCAAGCTGCAGCAGCAAGGCTGGCTGGCAGGCAGGAACAGCTTTACTGCAATATTGTGAAGTAGCTTTCAGAATCATGGCCACTTGTACTTTTGTCAAAGTGGATTTTCTGAAGTTCTTTGTTAATTCTACTGTATCAAAATAACGGAGAAGAGTGAAGGAAGGAGAATGCCTGAACATTTCACAGCATTTCATTTTGGGGGGCAACGTTGTTGCTTATTTTTCTTCTCTGGCACTATTTAGTTCCTATTGTGTTCCGCTTGATCCTTTACCTATTTTTTCCACATGGGTGATAAAGCTCTTGGGATTTAATTTTTCTCACTTTACACTATTTTCCTACAATATTAAATTTTTGTAACTCCATCAGCAGCATCTTTGCCAAAATGGACTTTTCAGAACTATCTCGGGAGCTCTGGGCTGTTCTTTTTTGTTAGCATTGATATTTCTCCAGTGGAACTTCTGCCAGGGGACCAGTCATGTGTGGCGGGCATGTTGATTAATAGCGGTTACCTGGCATCTAATGATACATTTGTTAGCCCGTGACTAATTGTGGGTTTTCTGGTTAGCTTGTGAGATGCATTTGGCTACTAAGCCTGAAAATGTTTCAGATTATTTACCTAATTCATTCACATTGATATTTGAAGCTCATCAATATTGTGTTCTTACTGATTTTAGATGTGTAAATATTGTCTAGTATGTTCTCCATTAATGAAACCCATTATGACTGGCAATCGTGTTTACATGTACATTTTTACATACGTGAAGACTTGATGAAGGCCAACTTTGATGTTTCATTTGCTTTCATTGTCTTTATATCCAGAAAATGTTCAAAAGTTGCCATAAATTGCCTAATCCAAAGTATCACATTCTTACTCTATCTTGCTAGCAGTCAGAGTATGCTGCTGAACTTGGTGCTGGGTAAGATTGAATTGTCTGTAAAGGAGAAAATTTTGCTGTGGATTTTGAGTAATAAATAATTCACACACACACACACACACACACACACACACACACACACACACACAGCACTCCGAATGGCAGTGTTGGACTTTTAGGCATCTGCAAGCTTAATGATCTGTCTGTCTGTATCGTTTTCTTCCATACTGACAGTTTAATAGTTTCCCTGGTTGGATTGTGTTAAAATCTTTAAAGGCTCCATTCACTAAAACATATGTCCAACGTTTGGGCAGCCAAAGTCTGTGTAATCATTTCAGCAGCGTATAGCTCAGCAGTTATGTGTTGCTATGGACATCTTATTGATGCTGCATTTGTCTGCATGTGGTGACAGGGAGTCCATCTTTAGGTATGACTTTAACAATTAAAAATTGATTTAAGCTGGGTGTAGTGGCGCACGCCTTTAACCCTAGCATTCGGGAGGCAGAGGCAGGTGGATCTTTGTGAGTTCAAGGCCAGTGTGGTCTACAGAGTGAGTTCCAGGACAGCTGGGGCTACAGGGAGACCCTGCCTCGAAAAGACAAAAAAAATTGATTTAAATTAAGAGATAAAAGCTATGTTCAAATTCCGTTACTCTAGAGTTTTGCTTCAAATCATTGCAGGATGTGCTGATGTAGACTTTCCTGTTACCTTAAAATGGATTTTGCAATAGCATATATTTAAAAGATGCTTGTACATAGCCTAAGGACTTTAGTATTATATTTGGTTCTGAACAGAGTATAATCCTTTTCACAGTTCTTATGTCTATTAGTCAATTAAAGAAGGCATTTTTACCGGTTTTATAAGAGATTACCTCTATAATAGTTGTCTCCAATTTACAGTTGGAGAACGACCTCATCATCGTCATATTTCTCCTTGTTCTATGGGGGGGGAAGGCAAGAAAGTCTCTCATATCAAAACCTTTGTGGCACTTAGAAGGTATAAGTTTCATTAGGACTCATTATAAATAGTTGTTACATGTAGGATCCACAGAAGGGTTCGATGTTTATGGCAATCTGAGGCTTTTCTTCCTTTCAATGTTCAGACGGGTCAACCTTTCAGTTGCCACTTTTTGGTACATCCTACTCAATGCAAAGCTGTATCTTTTCTTTCTCAGCCATTAAGTTGGTGACATTTCGTCCTGTTGGAACAAACATATCTTTTCCCATGGTTAGTTTTAAAATTTGAATTGCAAGGTTTTTGACGAAAAGGTTTCATGTCTGGACACTCATTTGATCAACTTGATTGAACAAACAACATGTCACCCCCCACTGGATGGTGGGGCTGTGGGGGTTTGGACACAACAGCCTGTAGATTGGTTTTGCACGAAGGATGCTTGTACTCATGAATTATCACTTATAGCTAAAAAAGGAAAAAAAAAAAACAGAGAAAGATGCAAGACAGTTATGGCAGAATACATGATCTGGGATGGGGTGGGGGTGGGGGGGAAGGGAAAGGGAAAAATGCCTGATCTGAATTGGAAAATGATGTACGAAATGCACAAAGCATCAATAAAAAAAAATTAAATTAAAAAAAAAGATGCTTGTACAATATTGCTAAACATTTGTTTTCATAGATTTTTGTCTAGCTTTCCTGGGGGTAGGGGGGAGATGTGACATGGTCCCCATCTATAGCCCATTGTGCTAGCTGTCCTTTAGCTTGTCACCCTTGATAAAGATGCTTGGGCAGAACATGGCCAGTAGGGAAAAGTCATGGATCCCAAATCAGGCCCAAGTCATGGTCAGAGTTCCACCAGAACAAGGGGTTGTCTACGTCTGCTGTGTTCCGTGTCTGCATTTCACGCTCCTCTTCTGCGACAGGATGGGGCTGGTGCTGTGATGGTGGGAATGGGACTTGAGTGGTGAGTAACCTTTCGGGAGGCCTTTAAGGTTTTGACAAGCAAGGAACAAACTCTTTCTCTTTTGAAATAGACAACACAGAGAGGAGCTAGCCACAGTCTTATGTTTAATTGCTGGTGCCTGCTGGTCGTAGCCTCTGATTCAGTGGCACTCCATCTGCCATAGGCCAGAATCCAGGAGCAGTTCTTAGTGGTAAAAAGTTGGAGAAGTAGATACTGGAAAATCCAGCCTTATGCGATCTTTCCTGGCTTTGGTTGGGTTAGCTTCCATATTGAAAGGTTCTTTAAATGCTTTATTTTATTTAACAAAGAAATGCATTTATCTCAAAAGGAAACTTGAGAACTTAAAATTTTTCCTCTGAAGAAAAGAAAGCTTAAAGTATTACTATTTATGTCTCTAGCTTTGTGTTTTGAAAATGTTAATGGCAGTTGCCTTTGAAAAACACATTAATTTTAATGAGGTATGACAAAAGGCTAATTTTGTCATGAAATTGCTAGGCAGTTGTATATTTAAAATTTGCCTAGGTATATGATTATTGAAAACTAAACTTGATAAAATAAATAATTTAACTGGAGTATCTAATTGAACTATAAACAATAGAATTAAAAAGTGTATGCTGAGTGGAACTTCTGTTATACCTCACGCAGTGTTTGAATAATATGTAGGCAGTTCAGTATATCTAATTCTTTGGGGCTATGACAGAAAATATCAGTGTTACTTCTCAGCTTTGGCATTTCTAGAATTTTACAAATTTATTTTGTATTTAAATGATTTTCATATATCAAAGATTAGTTTTTAATCATCAAAAATGAAACCTGAAAAAAGAGTTGAGAAATGCATTTCTGTGCCCTCTTCCATTATGTTCCCTAAATCTTAGATATATATGTTGAAAAAAAAAATGAAACTTGAGTGCTTTCCAAATCAAGTGAAATAATAGACACCAAATCCTTAGCTCAGAGCAGGCCGAGGGCCACGGCAGTTTCTCTGATACTTGTAATTACAGCCGTTACTTCCCAGGGCTTCTTCCTCTCGAGCTCTCTATTGCTTGTTTGTGTGTAGTGGCATTTGTACGCATTCAAGGTACGTTCATGTCCCAGTTTTTCTACTCTCTAGTTCTCGGTCTTTTGCGAATTGCTGGAATTTCTTCTATAGTTCTGTCAGCAGAACTCTTCATCTGAGAATGACAGCACATGTTCTTATGTAAGGCACAGACAGGGATATTGACCACAAAGAATGCTCGTGGGAGCATGGGCTCCCTGTGATTTTAGTGTGGCCATTTGCACCTGCAGCCTGGGACCTACAGATTCCCTTGTTTCTGAAGCTAGACCTGAGCTATTAAAAGCAGTTCTGTATCTTGAGGGAATTATGACTGTAACATACTTGTTTCATTTAGCATTCATTCAAGGGCTTTTCCTATATTTTTATTTATTGAGACTTAGAGTACTTTCATATTTTAAAACCATGTAAGATAAAAATTTAAATCCCATCTGTGTACCTCCTTTACTGAGTTCCTCAGGAGAAACAATCTTGGTCCCTTAGAATGAATCTTTGCAGACCCTTCATACGTGTTGGCTCAACAAACATGTTTAAAAAGGATGCTTGTGCCTCTAGTGCTGGGGTAATCGTTTTACATAAAATGAGCTATTGTCCTTCAAGTTGCTTACCTTACTATCTTTATACTTACTGTGGGCATCTTTCTGTGTTGCCAGTCTTTTCTATGGCTATGTAGTGCTCTACAGTATGGAAGTTCGTTTCTGTAGCCATTTCCATGCTGAAGGCAGCTCAGAAGCTGTTGGTTTCTATACCTGCATATTATGTTGCTTGAATCCTCAATTCGTTCTGGGTCATCTTTGCTTAGATTTTTGCTCTATAGGCTGCAGGAAGCAGGCTATCTGCTTGGAATGCTTCCTGGATTTCAAGGTACATTCTAAATGTCATGTGATCTTGAATAAGCCTGGGTGTAGGTAAGGACTTTTCATTATACAGAATTTTAGGATAAGCGCAACATTTCTATAGAAAGCTCCCATTTCTACCTTTTATAAATTAATGTGTGCTGGCTAGTTTGGATGAATGTTGGCTGCTTTGTTCTTTTATACTAGAAGGGCTCTGAGTTTCAGAGCTTTAGGAGAGCTTTAACCATAAAATCACTTGCTTAAACTGATTAACCAAGGTAGAACATCTCTAAAGAATACATTGAGAGACAGACAGACAGACAGACAGACACACACACACACACTCTGTAGAGAGTGCTATGATATGTGTATCCTGGTACACTGAAGTTTAATTTGTGATTTTAAAAATGGCAAATCACAATAGCTGTAAAAAGCCAAATGCGTTTGCCAGGTGAGCACTTCACCAGTGGCCAGGCCCTGGAGTTCACTAAGGGGGTCATTAACCTCTTTCAGTCCCCCATCATGATTTGCTTAGTAGTAACTAGAAGTGACTTGGTTGCTGTGGCTACTGGCCATATCTTGGGACTTAACATCTGCTGGCTGAAACTACTGCTATCCTCTTTAAATTCTAAACTAGAATCGCCTAGAATAAATGAAATCTTTTATTTTTAGCTACATGTTTTTTGCTTGGAGGATTTCATTTAATAGTAACAGGTTTCTTTAAAAAATTCTAACACATTGTTAGAAACTCAGAAGAAATTACTCATTTGCTATTAATATGATTTAGCATATTTTAAACAATAACTTGATGATTTTAATAGTGTTTCTTCCCTACCCAGCTGGCAGCATGCTATGATATCATAACAATGCTTTTAAAATTTACTTTGGTACCTAGTGTATCATGTCTAGTGTGAGGAACCATGTTTGAGAAGCTGAGAGTCTATTGTTGTGATACTGTTCTTGTTAAATTGGACCTGCTGTCACTAGGTAGATTTTAGTGCATGTGAGTGAAGAAGGTTATGCTCGTTTATTTTCAGAGTGATTTGTTACTAGCAGGATTCTTAAATGAATACTAGCTTGACCTGTTTCCTTTACTGTAGCTTTTTCATGCTGTTTCTATGTTTTTCTATGTTTCAATATTCCTAAAGACTCTTGTTTCTTATATGTAATGTGCCACTAACTAAAAAAGCATATAAAAAGATGGAAAAATGAGACTGAGGTATGAACATGTGAAACAGTAATTCCACTTATAACTAAAATGCCCTATAAAATAGGTGTGCATCTTAAATTACATACTACATAGAGTTATAAGTTTCACATCCAGATTATAGATACAATAAAATTTTTTGGTAGTCAAAAATTCATCCAATTGAAAGAGATTTGTAGCCTGTTAAGCATAAAAATCAACTTATTAATTTTATTTACTGACTTTAACAGTTTATTTTTATTAGTGAAGTAAAATACTATCATGTGCTTTAAAATATATATTCTCTTCAATATAAAATTTCCTTCTTCTCTTTCAGTCTGTGATCAAAACAGGGCGCCTTCTGATCAGCCACGAGGCTCCCCTGACAGGCGGCTTTGCATCAGAGATCAGCTCTACTGTCCAGGTAGAGTAACTGGAGACCAATTTGGATGTGTGTGTGTGATTGTGCATGCCCATTTCAGAATATCAAACTATGAGCTTTTGGGAAATGTACCTTTTCCACTGAGACTGCTATCCATTAATGGTCTAATTATATTAATTTAAATTAAGCAATGTGGGAGAATCCTTTACAGAAAAAAGAAGGTTTAAAATGAATTTAATTAAATTAATTATGTTTGCTAGGCTAATGGGAAAAGAAAACTCTTAAATTTCAACCTAATCACTCCCTTTTAATAAAAATTCAATACTGCTGTGAATAGATTGATTCTGAAATTGATCTTAGATTTTTATAATCACTGTTCACAAATGACTCTATTAGAAGTAATTAATCTAAAAAAAGTTAATTGGCTTAATGAGTAATCAATTTGTGATGTTATTGGCAATGTTTTAGAAATAAGTTAAAACCTTTTGGGTTTTTTGTAAAAATGTTCACCTAAAATACTGCATATCAAGAAAAAAAATTCTGTTTTTTTTTCTGGAGGGATTTTACTTTAAAATTTTAATCATATGTGTATCATAAATATGTATAAGAATATTTTGCCTGTTTTTAAAATTAAAATTAAGTATTCAAAAAGTACATGCATTTTAAAATCAGAATATCTTTAAAGTTTGCAAACATTTTACTTCTCTTTTCTGATATTATGACTCTTTAATTATTAAGATACATGTAATTAGTGAATGGGTGTGTGTTTTAATGGTGTGATGTGTTATAGTAAATGAGTAATGATATGAATTAATAAATTTTAGCCAGCAAATGGTTTTTATCAATAAAATATTTCATGTTTATTAGTGAGATTATATAGAATTTTATAATACTATGAAACAGATTTGAACAAAAATATTTTTAAAAGTAGGTCAAAATAATCCATAATTCAATGAAAATTGAATATTATGTCCTCTGGAGTTACAACATTGAGAAAAGGAAATTCTTGAGTTTTGTTAGTGTTTTATTTTTCTGTTTACTTACTATCATTAAGTATCTTGAATAGTTGATTTGCCTTTTATACTTTATTCATTCCATAGCATAATGTAACAAATTTTTTTTTTAAAATGAGGCTGCAAGAATAACTACTCTATTATTACTAACATGTTGTTTCAAGCCAGAGGCAAAATTGGAAGAAGAAACCAGATTTTCTAACTCCTGATAAATCTGTTGTGTACTGGCCATTGCTAATAGAAACTTCAGTGTCCCTGCTTGATTTTGGCTTCTGTTTTGATAATGAACTTATGGCTTATGCAAAATGCCATCTGCATATAAGGAAAAGAAGTAGAAGATAAAGTTAAAAGTCATATCTTTTTTTCAAGTTTTTTTTTCCTTCTAAGTATGCTTTTAAATTTTGATCTCCATAAATTATTGGTAGGTTGCCTTAGAATGTAACATGTTCTTCAGATTGGAGTGGACTTGTCAAGATGATCTAATCTAGTCTCTCTTGATTTTGAATAATATGTGGACTTGTGTTTATGGACCAGTGCCTCGAAGGCCCCAAGAATACATTAGTGAATCCTTGTTTGGAAAAATATTGCATTAAGACTTCAGCACTGCCATTATAGCTAACTAGTACCCTGAAGCACAAATACAGATCACAATCACATCCTTTAACTGTGAGATGATTTAGAGTGGTGAAAGTTCTCAGAGAGATTCTCCATTATGTAATCATGATCATGTCATAACATGGAAACACCAAAGCAAGACAGCTTGAACAGGCAGAACTCACAAATACACTCAAGACCCACCTGGAAAATACTGACCTCCACTGGGTTCCTTCTTACCCCATGAGTATTGTTATCTGAGGTGCTGTGAGTGACAGGTGTGTAGAGACGAGGAAGCTCTTGAACTAGCTCTTGAACTACAGGGATTTGTAGTAGGTGCTCAGTGAACAATCATGCATCTCTATTTAAAGCCCACGAGCCCCAAGAGGAACACAGAAAGTTGGGAGTCATTATAACATTTCTGTTTTCTGTAACAAAATTGTTAAACCAGAGGGGTGATCTACATTTAATATTTTGGTAATTAGAATTTTAGTTTATTAACATGAGGGGGAATTTGAAAATGTACACAGTTTTCATGTAATTCGATTTTATCTGCCCAGAACAATGTACAAAATGATTTTTAATAAAACACAAAGCATATCTGTCTTGCAGCTTTTACCTATTGATAAGGGATATCCAAATAGGAAGCTAGAGACCTGGAATAATGTTTCCCTTTTAGTAGTGATGTTTGACTGTGACTCTGAGTGGTTTCAGTCATTGTGTTTGGCTAAATGAGGTGAACAATGTGCAGCCTCCCATCAGTGAGCCTGTATCTAGTTACCAGGGCCACTGGTTGTTTAAGATGGAGTCACTGAGGTGAGTTACAGTTGCTGTCACCACCAGGACTGATTCATAGTCCTGTATTTCTTTTTGCTGTCTATACTGTGTAAGGTTAAAAAGGTAAAATGGGGTTAAGGAAATGAAAGCCAACTTTTGGGGCTGGCGGAAAAAAATGTTCACAGGAAAACTTTCACTCTTGCCCTGGAAGAGAAGCTTGAAATCATAGGTGAGAGTTTGTGTGCTACTGGTTAAAATATCCAGTAATTCTCATTGTTGTGTCAACAAATCCAAATTTTATTTGAAAGTTAAAAAAAAAATTGCCCCACAAACATGATTTTATGGAAGATCCATGGAAGCTTTTTATAAACTCCTTGCATATTCTTTGAAATTGCTCATGAAATAGTATCTTAAGATAAAGCTTATAAATGGTAAAATTGTTGTTTTTAAATACATGAAAATGAGAGAACACTTGGAAATCTGAACTACTCTGTTTCATTTACATTTTTAACTGTCACTCAAATTCCAAATTAAGAAATACTGTCAATGTAGCATTATAGAAAACATCTTTTTAAGTTTTATAATTGGTATTATTAGATGGAACTATGGTAGTATGACCCCAGAAGTTAAATATCAAACAGTGGAAAACTTTCACAATGTGACTGTGTTGTTGCCATTACTATGAAAAGAATATTTTTAGCTCTAGAGATAAAATATGAATATCAAGTATAGACATTTATTTATATAACTCTTTAATTGACAGCAGATGGGTCTTCTTGAGACAGGGAGTTTAGAGTTCATATCTCAGTCTCTTCATAGTTGTTCCTTCTTCCTCAGACAGCTATCTATATTATGATTTAAGAGAATATTAGCAGTTATAGTGTGAAATGGCACTAAACTCACCAGAGAATGACTGCTTTATGTTGATTAGATATAAACCTTCCAAACATTTGTTAATAGTGTCTTCTAAAATTTCTACATATACAGAAAAATACTGATAAAAACTGTCTTTAATCAAGAGTTGCTTTGTGTTTCTATTGGATTTAATTTGGAAGTTAAGTGGGAGGCAGGGCAGGCTGAGGTCTGGTACATTTGGCCCCCTCTGGGAAAGATTTCTTGGTCGGCCATCCAAAGCTTCGCTGTCTCTTCCCATCCTATTTTACATTCCCATCTGTTCTCACTTTGGGGTGAAGGAACTTTTTCCTCCTCCTCTTTCATTTGACATACATTGAAACTTCAGTCCTTCTTAAACATTCACACCGATTTGTGAAAAACTGCAAAGAGAGGGGGTTTAGGTAATTCATCTTAGCAAAGATTTCATTGTTTCAGAAAACCGATTTCATGCGATGTTTATATTCCCCAGCTTTGTGTAACCACGGATTTTTTTTTTAAACAAAAGCCTTAGCTGTACAAAAAAACTTTAACCTCACCCATTTTATGTTCCCCCAAATTAATTTATATTATGTATTTGAGAATTCAATGTCCAACACAGTAATTATACATTTAAATGTTACGACCAAATGGTCTGTGGTATTTTTGCAGCTTTAGATAGGTTGCATAATTCCTTTAAACATTCTAGAAACCAATTTTTATTACTAGCTTCCGGCACATTCCCATAATGATAAGTCTTTGACTCTGATAAACTTGTGTGATAATAAAAAAATAGTTTATTATTTTTTTTTCTGGATTCAATACTCTGTAATAACACCAAAAATTTTAGGGATTGTGGTTGGCTTAAAGATTTCAGTTTTTTTCTTTAAACACATGGAAGCAATAAGTCTGTAATAAATAATCCAACTGGAGAGGACGCTAAGTTTCCATACCATTGTTTGATCCTTTCTGTGCGGTCTCCTTGCTCAAAATAAGAACTTAGATGCTGTGTACATGTACATTGATTTTTTTTTTAAGGCAATTAGATTCTGATAGCTTGAAATGATTTTTAGAGCGCCTACATGAATCATTGTCTAAAAGGAAAGTTTCATAAGTTTTAACAAAAGGAATTTTGCTTTTTTACTCTTTCATGTTAGATTCATTTCTCATAAACTCATTTCTATCAAATATATAAATATGGTGGTCTGATGAAAGGAAAGGCCCTAAATGGGTTTGAGATTTTGTCATTCTGGGAAATACATTTAATTAATATTATGGTGTTGATCAGTTGGGTAATCAGAGAAAGCTCTTAGACACTAATTTGATGAATAGTTTTCTGCACTTTTGTCATCTCCACTTAAAAATAAATGTTTACTGGCAGCAACTCATTTGTCGGCAAGAAATGAAGCATTCAGGAGAATGCTTCATACCTTTCTGTTAAATGCTGGAGCCAGAACGTCATGTGAGCCGGTTAGCATAGAGTGTTCAGAGAGGGACTGGACTTCTTCAAAAGCACTTTTGAAAAGCACTGTTGCCTGCAAAGTTCATGATGCTGTTTTTCTTTACTGCTGCATAGAATTCCATTGTGTACATGTACCACATTTTCTCTATCCACTCGTCAGTTGAGGGGCATTTGGGTTGATTCCAGTTTTTTGCTATTGTGAACAGAGTGGCAATAAATATAGCTGTGCATGTATCTCTGCAGTAAGATGAGTCTTGTGGGTATATACCCAGGAGTGGTATAGGGAACAATCTGTGAAGAGGGGGCTGGTAGTAATAGATAAGGGCTGGTGATTGGGGGTTAATGGGAAACTACAGACAATACTAGACTGGACAACTCATTTGATCAACTGATTGAACATACAAGCCCCACTGCCTGGATGGTGGGACACTTGAGCTTTGTGGGTTGGGACAACTGCTTGCAAATGGTTTTACATAAGGGATGCTTTGACTCATAAAATTTCATTATTGTTAAAAAAAAGAAATGAAAAACAAAAACAAACAAAAAAGCAGCAGAAAGATGCCCGAATTCTTTCTACCCATACCCAGATCAGGCAGAATGCATGATCTGGGATGGGTAGGGATGGGGTGGGGCGGGGGAAGGGAAGGGGAGTATATGCCTACTTGAATTGAACTGCTGTAGTGAAATCCACACGCAGTCAATCCAACAAAAATAAAAAAACATCAGTTAGCATGCAAAGCAACACAAAAACAAACAAAAAAAACAAGCCCTAATTCTCTGCAGTCTGTTGATACTTTTGTGATCTGTGAGTAGCTTCTGTGGCCACAGATAGCAATCAAAGTCCATACCTCCCCCAGGCTCCCTGGTAGACAGTGTTGCTCTTAACTCTCTGTCATGAAGCCCCGTGAAGTTCCTCTAGTTCTGTGTGCTTAGCAGGAGAATGACCAGTTTCCTACCCTCTGCCTCTAGGCCCCTTCTCTTTCTTGGGCAGTCTCAGCTATTTGTATGGCTGTTCTTGGAACCTTCAAATCTGACTTGCTGTTGAGTTTCAGACATAAAATTCCATGTCTTGCTAATTTTGGAGGTGATACAAAGTATACATTATAAAATGATTTATGTGGAAGGATTTAAACAGGAAAAAGTGAGAATTGATAGAAATGAGCATGGGGCTATTTGTCAGCTTATTGATATCTGCTTCTCTCAACATGAAGTCTTCTCAGAACCTCTTTCTGGAGCTTTTAAACTTATCTGATCACATCTTAACCATTATGTTCTCAAGGCACACATCAGACTGCCTATCCTCTGTTTGAAAACCTGCAGTGGATCTTTTACTGAAGCAGTGAGATGCTTATGCAGGATCTTGAGTGTCTGGACCGGGACCTCCAGCACTGCTGTTCTGCATACTTGTTTTTCTCCTCTTTGTTGGTCATATTGGCAATTTCTTGAGGATAATTCATTTTTTGTAACTGTTTTGTTGTTGTTGTTTTTGTTTTCTTTGAGACAGGGTCTCCGTGTAGCTCCAGGGGGCCTGGAACTCACTCTGTAGATCAGGCCTGGCCTCAATTTCAGAGATCTGCCTTTGCCTCCCAGATGATGGAATTAATTAAAGACACGTACCACCACACAGAGCCTTGAAACTTTTATATTTAGTACTTTGGGTGAGGTTTAATGTGGATGTTTAAGAAATTGAGTCCTTATTTTAGATCCTTTGAATTTATTAGAAGAAATAGATGATAAGCCATCGACTGTATTAGGACACAGTATCAGAGAACGCAGGCTTGTAAAGTTCTCTGCTACCAACTGAACACATGGCAGCTAAGATACCCCATGGGGGCTGAATATGATCCTGGAAGTCAAGGTGACTGTGTAATCTGGGTATAGGGGAGTAAAGTTGGGGGTAAAGTATTTGCTGCGCTTGGATTCAGCATGGTTTTATTATGGCTAGAGTGTAACATGCAAGACTGTGCAACATGAGGTAAAAGCTGACTAGTAGGAATTATTTCCTAAAGAATCTTAAATGAAGGGTCTGGAGAGATGGCTCACTGGTTAAGAGCACTGACTGCTCTTGCAGAGGACCTGGGTTTGATTCCCAGCACCCACATGGCAGCTGACAGCCATCCATAACTCCAGTTCCAGGGAGTCCAATGCCATCTTCTAATCTCCATGGGCATTGTGTGACATGGGTGCACATACATACATGCATGCATAACACTCATACACATAAAGATACAAAAACAGAATCTTAAATGCAACATTAAGGAATTTGTTTTGGTGTGAAAGAAATCCCAGAGCTGAGTCGGGGCACTTGAGTTCTTGACAACTAGGAAGTAGTAATAACTCAAAAACAATCTTCATCATAAAAAATAAACATCATCATTTAAAGCAGTGGCATATTATTAAAAGATTTAAAGCATGAGGTTAACTTAGTTGTTTTACAAGCTAAGAAAATGTCTTTGGGATTATTTATGGATATGCTGAAAAGAGCTGAGGGAGGAGGTTATGGGGATTTTTTTTTTTTTTTTTTGGTCTTTTTGAGACAGGGTCTCCTTGTATCCCCACCTGTCCTGGAACTCACTCTATAGACCAGGCTGGCCTTGAACTCACAAAGATCCACCTGTCTCTGCCTCCCAAGTGCTAGGATTAAAGGCGTGTGCCACCACGCCCGTCTCCCTGATCTAAATGAGAGATTCGAGGGTCTTCAAACCAATGACTAAGGAATATGGTTGGCAAGCAAGGTGAATTTTTAGAGTGAATGAATTAGAAAGACAGATTTGTTGACACATTAGATGGGTATGGAGGACTGAGGGGCTCATCCAAGCTGACAAAATTCAAGAGAAAGGCACATGGTTGGGGAATTGTTAGAGGCGTGGCTTCACTGCCATGGGACTATCATTGGGAAAGAAATTTAAGTCACTCCCTTGTGCAGTTTAAGTTAGAGGAAAGTGTGTCATGGAGCTGAGGAGAGCCTATGTGGTATAGAAAGAACGTTAGGACTAATTGATTACCTTCTGGTTTTGGTTGAGTTTATGGTCATAGATATGATTACTATGAACGATGACAATCTTAAGAAGAGAAAGTTTCTGAATAACCTCCCTATGCCTAGCAACATGTAAGAGGAAAGGAAACTGTGAAACCTAAAAGAAAAATGTAGAAAATAACAGATGCTAGGACAAGTAGGAATTTTCTAGACACCAACTAACAAACAAACAAACATGGTAAATTTTTTTCCCCGCCTGAGATTTCAAGCATGGTATTGATTAAGATAGTGCACAGCCTTGTCCTGCTCCTGATTTTAGAGGATATACTTCTCTTCCCCCTTCTCAGTATAATGTTGGCTGTAGTCTATCATATATAGCCTTTATTTTCTTGAGGTATGATCCTTTTTATCTCCATTATCTTTAGGAGTTTTATCTTAAAGACATGTTGGATTTTGTCAGAGACCTTTTTTTGCATCAAATGGGGTGAATGCATGGTGCGTGTACTTGGTTCTGGATATGTAATGACTTATATTTATTGTTCGCACGTGCTGAACCATCCTTGCATCCCTGGAATGAAGCCAGCTTGCTCATGGTTTATGCCTTCTTTAACGCGTTGTTGGATTCAATTTATGGGAAGCAAGTTTCATGAGCTTAAGGAAAGGTTTGCTTGATCTGTTCTGTAAGCCCGATGCCTAGAGCCACATCTGGTATTCAGTAAATGATTTAAATGAATTGTTTGTGCCCAAGTGTCCCTCTGATTTGCTGACCAGAAATTTATTGGAGTTTTGTGTTTGTAAACTGCAGAGTGGACGCTGGTCATGCACAGCTGTGCTTCACATTGCTGTGTTGTGCTTCTTTTGAGGTGTCTCTTTTCTTTTGTTTCTCTAGTGAGCCCAAGGAAGACATTTTTATTTATGCATTTACCATTGAACTTTCATACACTAGTAAAATAGGCCATCTGAAGGAAAGCATTCTTTTCTTTCATTAAAGTTACAGTAACTTCTGTGAATTGTTATCTTTAAATAGTCTTTTAGTGCCCAAGGAGCTCTAGTTTCTATGTAGTGCTGAAATCCTTGAAAATCTACTTGTATCCTTGAGGAAAATTAGTTGGTATAAAATGTTTCTGTATAGGTTAGCTTTCTTGTCATCGTGAGCAAAATACCTAACAAACAATTTGTGGGATTTAATTTGGCTCATGATTTTAGAGGGTTCAGAACATGGTTACATGGTCGCAGGAAGAGGGGAGAGTCTACCTAAAGGCAAACCAGAAGTGGGGAAGCTGGTGCTCTGCTGCCTTGCTATCTTTCCACCCCTTATTTCCTCCAGGCCTGCGCTGCTCACCATTGGCTTTCTCCACCTCAGTTAACCTTCTCTGCTTCCACAGATATCCATGGGTGTGTGCCTCACAGTCTCCTAGGTAATTCTAAATCCAGTCAGGTTGGTAGTGAACATTCACCATAATAATTTCATTTCCTTTTTTGGAATGGAATAACTTATTTTTCTATATATTAAATTTATTTAAAGTATTTCCAAACTGCAGTGGTATTATTTGAAATTTTGTAAATGACGGACAGTAGAGAATGTATCCACATGCTGACTAGTCTTCTACACCTTAGGAAAAAAACAAAACAGCATGATAAAATTTCCAAGAAATGCTGGGCATATTTTATCAGCCTTGTGTGTGCAGTCTTAGTAGGCTGTGATTCCTAAAGAAAGAACTAATTTTCTCAGTATGAGATGCCTCTTGTTAGGCAGTAACGTTTGTAATGTTGAAAGATTATTTTAGTTTGGGCTTTAGTATAATTGTTTACAGATTGATTTGTCTGTGCATTCTGTGTAAGGGGCACTCTCTCCTTTTGTGAATGAGTTCATGTCCACCAAAACATGGTTAAAATTGGAGATTACAATAGAGATTATCTACTGCAAATTAATTTTCTGCTCAATTTGACTTTAAACACAGGAGAATTAAGATAAATAACAATCAGTGCTTATTGCAAAAAACGAGCAGTCAAAAATGAAAGCTGGTGGCACAGGCCTGTAATCTCACCACTCAGAAGGCCCATGTAGCCAGATCTCTTTGAGATCAAGGCCAGCCTGGTCTACAGAGAAAGTTCCAGGACAGCTGTGGCTACAGGGCGACCCTGTCTCAAAAAGACCCCCCCCCCAAAAAAATGAAAGCCATAAAAAATCAATTGGTTTATAATTGTTTCAAATTTTTAGATTTTCAGTATTAATCCAAGAAATGCTCAAGATGACATTTAATTTGAAGGTTTGCATTTGATTGAGAAATGTTGAGTGTTTGATTATTTTCTTTCAAGTTAGCTAAAGAGGAGACTTTATTTTTTGATACACTTTGGAGAGCCATAGTTTTCTTATTTAAGTCCTTTGTTGGATCGGATAATGATATTAACTATTTAAAATAGTTTTATATCTCAGATGGCACAAATAATCTATTTGTCTTCATTAAAATAATTAGCCTAAAAATACAACTCAGGCCTGGTAAGATAACTCAGCAGATAAAGGCACTTGCCACATAACCCTGGTGACTTGAGTTTGATACCTAGAACCCACCTAAAGGTGGAAGAAAAGAACCAACTCCATAATGTCCTCTGGCATGACTTCTGTGATCTCCACATTCAGGCTCTGATATGCATTTGCTTCTCCCACATCGTGCGTGCGCGCGCGCATGTGCGCGCACACACACACACACACACAGAGGCACACTCCAGTAATAAATAACTAAATAAATTTAAATTAAATAAAAAGTAGGACTCAGAACTATTTTTAAAATATTTTATTTTATGTGTATGAGTGTATTCCCTGCATGTGTGTAAGTGCACCTGTGTCAAGCAGTGCCTATGGAGTCAGAAGAAGGGGTCAGATTCCCCTGAAACTGGAGTTACAAATGGTTGTTAGCTGCCATGTGGGTACTGGGAATCGAACGAGTCCTCTGCAAGAGCAGACGGTGTTTTTAACCCCTGAGACATCTCTCCAGCCCACCTGGAACTCTTTTTTAAGGCTTTCTATATTTTCACATTTAAAGAATGCTTTGTGTGACTAGCACTTCAAACTCTACCTCTTACAACATCCACAACTGTGATTAGAAGGTAACTGTTTGAAACAAGTCCTGGCTACTGACTGTTTCTTGAGTTAGTTTGCTCTTTAATAGTTGTGTGCTCACATTTCTTGCCTGGGGGAATTTTAAATCCCAGCTGCTAATTTTGATAGCATGAAATATGTACTTGCGTTGTGGAGGCTTAAAAAGGCAGTCACTGGGGCTGGGGAGATGGCTCAGCGGTTAAGAGCAACCCAGATTTGATTCCCAGCACCCATATGGTGGCTAAGAACCATCTTTAAGCCAGGCATGGTGGCGCATGCCCTTAATCCTAGCAGAGTCAGGTAGATCTCTGTGAGTTCAAGGCCAGCCTGGTCTACAGAGTGAGTTCCAGGCCAGCTGGGGCTATAGGGAGACCCTGTCAAAAAAAAAAAATAAAAAAAGGCAGTCACATGGCCTTGGTTTTCTGGAGGAGGCTTGCACTTTACAGTTGTTCTCGCACTTCTTTTCTCCTTTCTTTTGCTTTTCTCCTGTGTTCTGTGTCTCTTTACTTTTAGTGCCAATAGTTGTAATCAGCAGCTAAAGAAATTGAAATATGGCTCTGTCTTTCATCTCCTTACTAACGAGTCTCCTGCCTCTGAGACATTAAACCTATGGTCTTTACTTTTTAAGCATGTACTTTTCTGGGCCTAGATTTCTACTGAAGTGTGCATAGCAGACCATCTTGAATGTATTTTGTGAATAATATTCCAACATCACATAATCCTATATATTTTATTAAAACCAGCTTTTCATGTAGCAGATCCAAGAAAAGCTCAACTCAAGTTCATTAAATATAGAAAACTGCATATATGGTGATAAAATGGCCTTTTTATACAATGGAATGTTTAATTATATGGTAAGGTAATAACTTATTTAATAAATTAAATGTATTTTTATTCATTTTAGTGAGACCCATATTCTTTAATGAACTAGGACTGAGATTGACCAGCATGTGTCCTGAGTCTGGCAGCTGCAGGAACACCCGCATAGCTAAGTCCTCCCACAGACAGCATGAGTCGGGCACGCCTTCAGCTGTCCAGAGGACCACCATCTTCTCTCCTTCCTTTCCTTCCTCCTGTCGTGCCTTCCTTTTGCTTTCCCTGACAGTTTTCTCTGTGTCCACCTCAGCAAATATGCAAGGCTTTGCATCCGTTCTACAATTGTTCTCTCACCACAGGTAGACCAAGTGTTATTTATGGGTAGTTTGTGCTTATGAATGCTTTCTGCATCCCAGTAGGCAAGAAATAGAAGTCCCTTGTAGTACTGGATAGAAGCTGCATTCAGAAACTAGGTGTAGTGGTGCAAGCCTTTATTCCCAGCACTTGGGAGGCAGAGGCAGACGGATCTCTGTGAGTTCAAGGCCAGCCTGGTCTACATAATGAGTCCTGGGCCAGTTGGGGCTACAGGCAGACCCTATCTCAAAAAATAAAAAACAAAAAAACAAAAAAACCCTCCAAAGTAAAACAGAAGTTGCATTCAGATGCTCCCCATCCCCCCATGCAGCTGATCAAAGATGGTACTCAAGACAATTTGAAAACTCTTAATACCATTTGAAAAGTGTTTTAAAAGTTGATCTTCCTGGGGCTGGAGAGATAGCCTAGCGGTTAAGAGCACTGACTGCTCTTGCAGAGGACCCGGGTTCTATCCCCAGCACCCACATGGCGGCTAAGAACCGTCTGTAACTCCAATTCCAGGAGAACTCCAGTTCCAGGGGAATCCGAGACCCTCTTCTGACCTCCGCGGCATTGCACGACATGGGTGCACAAACCTACATGCAGACAGTACATTCATACACATTCAAAATAAATAAAATTAAAAAAGAGTTGATCTTCCATCGGTATAAATGGAGTGTGTATTAAGGGTGATTCTTCTTATATTAACTTTTCACCATTAAGAATTTATGAATTAACTTTTTTTTTTTTTTTACTGCTGGTTTTCTTAAAAAGGTGTTATTGGTGGGTATGACTCATGAAACTTTGGTCAGTGCTGTTTCTGAGGCTGGTAGAGGGTAATTTCCTAAAGTTAAAAATTCAGGAGATCAGCCCAACACATAATTAAGGAAGACATTCCTGCTGGGTGTGGCGGGGCCTCAGCACTGGGGAGGCAGAAGCAGGTGAGTCTCTGTGAGTTCAAGGTCAGCCTGGTCTACTAGGGAGTTCCAGGACAGCTGGGCTACAGGGAGATCCAGAGAGAGAGAGAGAGAGAGAGAGAGAGAGAGAGAGAGAGAGAGAGAGAGAGAGAGAGAGAGAGAGAAAGAGAAACAGAGGACAAGGTAAGAGAGAGAGGAGACAGAGGACAAGTTTCTTAAAGCATTTAAAAATAATTTCTCGGGGCTGGAGAGATGGCTTAGTGGTTAAGAGAGCTGACTGCTGTTGCAGAGGACCTGGGTTCAATTCCCAGAACCCACATGGCAGCTAAGAACCATTTTTAACTCCAGTTCCAGGGGAATCTGACACCCTCTTCTGACCTCTGTGGCATTGCATGACACGGGTGCACCAACCTACCTGCAGACAGTACACTCATATACATGAAAATAATAAATAAAAAATAATTTCTCATATACCTAACCTAAATTAAAATTTTCCCTTCAGTGTAAATAGCCTTTCAAAAAGCCCTAATTTGAAATGCTAGTTGGTTGTACAATTTGAAGGAGTTTTCTGGTACTTACAAGATCATTTTGGTGTGGCTTTTCTAACTGTTTATTTACTCAGAATTAGGAAAGGTATTTTTTTTTATTGATGAAGAAGCATTTAGTTAATTATCTATTGTATGATCATCATCATTCTGTTAGCTCATCAAAAACCTTCTGTGCAAACCAAGGCTTAGCTCATGCATATTAGGGGATGAACCCAGCTTTCCATCTTTCTGAGAGGATAAAGTTCTGTTATGCTCAATCAAGTATGCTGCCTTTGAGTTAGGGGAAGGATATGGGGCATTTCTAGTGAATGATAGTTTGTTTAAAGTCTGTTGCTTATGACTGTGGAACCAGCAGTCTGTTTACCATCTACATTTTAAAATGGGTAATTTTATTTTATAGATCAGAGCCTTTTGTTATTACTAAAGGTTTTCATTGGTGAAATTGTTTTTTACTATCACAGACATGGAATTTGATTGTTTCTGATATGTAATGCATTAGTTAGCGTTCTTGTTACTGTGAGCAAATATCTGGCATAGCATCTTTTTTTTTTTTATTTGGTGTTTTTGAGTCAAGGTCTCCCTGTAGCCCCAGCTGGCCTTAAATTAACAGAGATCCACCAGTTTCCATCTCCCAAGTTCTGGGATTAAAGGCATGCATCCCACACCCGGCTGGCATAGCCTTTTAAAAGGAGGGAAGTCTTATTTTGGTTCACATTTTCACAGAGTGCAGGCCGTTGTGGGAGGGCACAGCAGTTCACATCATGGTGTTCAGAAATAGAGAAAAGGGGGAACCCAGGAAGAGGCCAGATATGGCCCCCAAGGATACTCCGCTAACAGCCTTCTTTCTCCTACAAGACTCCACCTTCTGTCTTTTACCAACTTCCAGTAATGGCATCATGTTATAAATCTGTTAAGGGCTAGATCCATGCATTGTGTCAGAGTCTTCATGATCTAATTGATTCTGGAAACACCATCACAGGCACGCCCCGACCTCTGTTTTTCTAACAATCCCTTAGGCATCTCTTCATCCTGAGAAGTTGACAATGGAAATTAACCATCACATTTATCAAATGCTTGCAAGCCAAACATTTCAAGTGTGATTTTGTGCATGGGTTCTCATGAGCATTTAGTTATTGTTGTGTCAGACACAGCTGATATCTATTGTCTGGTCCATTTATCTAAGAGGGGAAATGCATCATTAAGTGACCATAGAGTTCTGCATCCTGGTCAGAGAGATGAACAGGAGGCAGTAGGGAATTTAGACTTGCTTCTCTTGGTCCAAGTGTTTTAAATGTTCTCATATCCGCAAAGCTCCCACATCATGGGGATGGAGAGACCTAAACTCGTGGTGGGATAATGGTAATCCTTTGCTTTATCTTCCAAACTGGATCAGTTAACACAGAACAGGGTTCATCCATGTAAATCGGGCTGTATAATCACTTCCCTACACTACTTTATGGGAGAATGCCATCTAACATTTCTGCGGTTATATCTTAAGCAAACTGTTAGTACAAGAAGGACTAAGTAGCGATTTCTGTAGATCAAATCTGCATCTCCTAATGCCCAAGAATTCAAGAAAAATGATCAGTATAGAAATGCTGCATTTCTTCTCAAATGTTACTCCTTTTAAAAGAGATGCCAAACGTTTTGAAATGAATTCTTCTGGCATTTGTACTTAATTTTCAGTGGTGAACTACTTGAGAATTACCAAATAATGTTTTCTGTATTGGAAAAGAATAAATCGTAATAATTTTAGAACATCATCAGTTTCTATGTGTTTAAGTTAAAATACATTTTT
Source organism: Rhizomys pruinosus (assembly GCA_009823505.1). Lineage (NCBI taxonomy): Eukaryota > Metazoa > Chordata > Mammalia > Rodentia > Spalacidae > Rhizomys > Rhizomys pruinosus. The sequence continues at coordinate 1,753,316 of VZQC01010065.1, read as the reverse complement.
TTCTTCCAGATTAGTATGTAGTGGCCAGTATTATACACAAAATGAAGATAAAAATATATACATATAACTTAATATGCCTTTAAATTTTAGAAGCTTTATTAATCGGTGTGTGAAAAAATGACTCTATTAGTAACTACTTTCTTGTTTTATGAGGTTGGGTTTTTGAAATAATTTCTAAAAGGCAGATCACATTGTCCTCTCATGGCAAATCATGGATCTGTGGGAACTCATTTTTGTCATTTCAGGATGTTTATTATTTCAGGAAACTTTCAAAAATTATATTCAGTCATAGTACTACAGGCCTGAAATTATTCTATAAAAACTTATTTAGTAGCATATAACCTTAGAGCCCTTGTTTTGAAAAGTGCCCTGATGAGAGAAAACAGTAGGCAGGATCTCACTGAAAATCATGGTTTAGGTATCAAGCATACATTAAATATGTATGTTATGTACAGGCATCGCTTCTGCAAGAAAGTAGAAGCCTGGGTGTTTGCATGCAGCCTCTATCCCTCCTCCAGGTGACCTGAGTCCTTAAAGTCATCTATTGCAGCCCGTGCCTGTCTAAGTAAGGTATACTCTTCCACAAGTATGTGTTACATAGGCTGTTTCTGTTTTTTAAAAGTCTTTTTTAAATTTTTATTTATTTTTTATGTGTATGAATGTACTGTCTGCATGCAGGTCTGTGCACCTGCATCATGCTGCAGAGGTCAGAAGAGCACGTTGGACTCCCCCCGGAACTACTCTTCAGTTTATTTGAGCTTATGATTGACGGTTCCAGGGAATTAGAGTCCATTGTGGTGGGAGGCATGGTGGCTGGGGCTGGAGCAGCAAGCCAAGGGTCACATCTTGCAATGAGCACAGGAAGTCAAGAGAGGGAAACTGGAGACCGTAGGGCTTGTTAAACTCACTAAGCCCACCCCCAATGACGTACTTCCTCCAGCATGGCCACACCTTCTAAGACCTCCAAGAACAGTGCCACCAACTGGAGACAAAATGTCTGAATACTTAAAGCCTATGGGGGACACTCTCATTCAAACCACCACACTTAAGTTTCTTATAGTTTTGTTATCTTTTTTGTAACATATTTCAAATAGAACTTTGTAATATTACTTAATATCATATAACTTTGAAAAAATATAATATAACTTTGTAATATTACTTAAGCCAGTATAAACCACATTCGTGGTTTCATCTTCTCTTTGACAACAAAGGTTTCACCAAAAAGTCAGCATTTCATACATCTAGTCCTCCAACATGTTTCAAGTTCATTATATTAATATCCTGATTATGGAACTGTTTTGCAGAATGAAAAGGTGTGGAATAAACCTTTGGCATTCTCAAGAGAGCATCACAAAATATTATTTAAAAATCTATTATGTTTGAGGGGGTTAGAAAAATGGCTCAGTAGTTAAGAGCACCAGCTGTTCTGGCAGAGTACCTGGGTTTGATTCCCAGCAGCTAACAACTGTCTGTAACTCCAGTTCCAGGGGATCCAGCACCCTCTTCTGGCCTCCATGGGTAGTCCACAACACAGGTCCACTTACATGTAGGCAAAACACTCAAATACATAAAATAAAAATAAATTTTGAGTATATATAAAATCTACTATGTATTTCAATCCATGCAAGATACCTTGTTGGACCTTCTCATCATGAGCTTCACATACATAGTTCTAAACACATCAACAGAGCACTAGAAACTCACTGTCTAAAATGTTTTTTTGTTTGTTTGTTTGTTCTGTGTCAGTGTGTCTAGCTGAGAAATCTATTTTTGTCATAGTCTACTTTTCGATACAACTAGGTACTGCCCTTTGAAGATATAGATAGATAGATAGGTAGGTAGATAGATGATAGATAGCAGGTAGATAGATGATAGATAGGTAGATAGATAGATAGCAGGTAGATAGATAGACAGATAGGTAGGTAGGTAGATAGATAGATAGATAGATAGATAGATGATAGGTACATAGATAGATAACAGGTAGATAGATGATAGAGAGATAGGTAGATAGGTAGATAGACAGACAGGTAGGTAGGTAGATAGATAGGTAGATAGGTAGGTATATGATAGATGATAGGTAGGTAGATAGATAGATAGATAGATAGATATCTTTTTCCTAAGATGCCAGGAATTAAGTTTCACATTCCTTAACTGGACTTTTGTTCTTTTTGTTCTTTGTTGATTTCTTTTGTTTTTGAGACAGGGTCTTTCTGTAGCCCCAGCTAGCCTGGAACTCACTATGTAGACCAGGCTGACCTCACAGAGATCTGCTTGCCTCTGCCTCTCAAGTGCTGGGAATAAGGCGTGAGCCACCATGTCCAGCAATTTTTAATAAAGTTTTTTTGTTTTTTCTTTTTTCTTTTTTCGAGACAGGGTCTCCCTGTAGCCGCAGCTGTCCTGGAACTTGCTCTGTAGACCAGGCTGGCCTTAAACTCACAAAGATCCGCCTGCCTCTGCCTCCCGAGTGCTAGGATTAAAAGCGTGCACCACCACACCCGGCATGTTTTTTCTAATGATACTCTGAATGTGATGGCACATGCCTCTAAACCCCCTAGAGGCAGGTTAATATCTGTGAGACTGAGCTCTAGGGCAGCTGGGGGCAGGAGGCGGGGACGGGGGGCGGGGAGAGAGAGAGAAAGAGAGAGAGAGAGAGAGAGAGAGAGAGAGAGAGAGAGAGAGACTCTAGAAGAATGGAAAATAGAATATATTATTATTCCCCTTCCATGTAAGGAGGGCACTTAATTACTGGTCCTGTCAAAACACAAGGGGCTATGTAACCGTCCAGGCAGGAAAAAGGAAATTCCAGACAGAGACACTGGAGTCTCCCTGTTTCTTAGCCTGGTTATTGTACCATTGAAATAATGGTCCTTTGAGAACTAGAATTCCCTGAAGAATCTCATGCAAGGAGAATGAAAAGATAAGCCCTAGCTTTAGCCACAGGAATATCCTGTCTCCCAGGAAGAAAATCCACACAGTTCTGACAACTTATAACCAACCACATCGCAGGACAGACCAGCACTGAAAGCAGTGCTGAGATCACCCGCCACATCGTCACCAGGCAGGACTGTCTGTTATGTTTCCACTGTCTCTGTACTTAAACCAGTGCTGAGACCAACTACCACACTGTCACCAGGCAGGACTGTCTAGTCATGTTTCCACTGTCTTTGTACTTAAACCAGTGCTGAGACCAACTACCACATCGTCACCAGGCAGGACTGTCTAGTCATGTTTCCACTGTCTCTGTACTTAAACCAGCGCTGAGACCAACTACCACACTGTCACCAGACAGGACTGTCTAGTTATGTTTCCACTTTCTTTGTACTTAAACCAGTGCTGAGACCACCCACCACATCGTCACCAGGCAGGACTGTCTAGTCATGTTTCCACTGTCTCTGTACTTAAACCAGTGCTGAGACCACCCACCACATCGTCACCAGGCAGGACTGTCTAGTCATGTTTCCACTGTCTCTGTACTTATACCAGCGCTGAGACCAACTACCACACTGTCACCAGGCAGCACTGTCTAGTTATGTTTCCACTTTCTCTGTACTTAAACCAGTGCTGAGACCAACTACCACATCGTCACCAGGCAGGACTGTCTGTTATGTTTCCACTTTCTCTGTACTTAAACCAGTGCTGAGACCAACTACCACATCGTCACCAGGCAGGACTGTCTAGTTATGTTTCCACTGTCTCTGTACTTAAACCAGTGCTGAGACCAACTATCACACTGTCACCAGGCAGGACTGTCTAGTTATGTTTCCACTTTCTCTGTACATAAACCTCAACTTCATATCATTACCCCCAAGATGAAACTGTGGGTCACTGGGCCTCTTTATTCTTCCTTCCAATGTGACCACATCTAGTAAACCTCCTCTCTGCTTGTCACTATTGTCTCTGGAATTGGTGTACTGAGAACTGGTGGCTAAGACAGCTTCTCAGACCACCAGAGCCCAGGCTTTTACCCTAAAAACTCCAGTAACACGAAGTCATGGATTTCACTATAAAATAGAGAAAATGGGTTTGAGAATGCTAAACTTCAAAAATGATTCCATTTCAGATTAACCATATAAAAAGTAGGAAACATCACCAGAAACCTTTGAATAACACCCAGGGAAGTGCAGTTCATATGTGCCCCTGCTAGGTACAGGCTGTGACCCCACCAAAATTCTCTGCTAAAGTGGAATTGCCAAGGTGATAAACAGAGAGTTGATAGATAGATGATAGATAGATCACATGGACAATTCTTATCTTCTGATATTTTTGAAGAGAGTTCAACAACATACAGTCTGGGAGTTAATTTTTTTTTCTTGTCTTGTGAAGATGCCCTTGCATTTGGCCGCCATTGTTTCTGAAGAGGAGTAAGCTACCACGTGCCTGTTGTCCCCTCTGCATGCTGCTACTTCTGTCTGCAGGACAAAGGCCATGGATTCCTCATAGTTAACTTTTAGGATGACTTAAACCAGCATAAACTGACAAAATGATGCTTTAAAAAGAAGAGGACAGGCCAGTGTGCACAGGGAGGAATCATGGGACATTTAGGAAGCAAAACAGAATCATGTAGAGAAATATATTCAGCTGATACCTCTGAACTCAGAGGTGATTCTGCTTCACCATGTGACTTTATCCTGCTGGATTTTCATAATTTAGGTCAGTATCCACTAGTGTAGACATAGTGCCACTTAATACGAAATCTGGAGAGGTGCTCAGCAGTTAAGAGCAGTGGCTGTTCTTGCAGTGGACCTGGGTTCGTTTCCCAGCACCTACATGGCGGCTAACAGCTATCTGAAACCTCAGTTCCAGGGTATCAGATACCCTCCTCTGACTTCTGTGAGCACTGCACAACATAGGTGCACCTAACTACATATAGGCAATACACTCATACACACAAAATAATAAATAAAATATTTTAGAAAAGGGAATCTGGGAGACCAGAGAGTTTTTAAGTCTGGTTAAATCCATTTACCAATAAGAACTGAAGATGCTTTTGAAATAAATGATAGGCGAAATAAGCTAACAATTAGGGTAGAGCCATGTAAGTTCAAGGCCAGCCTGGTCTACAGAGTGAGCTCCAGGCCAGCTGGGGCTATAGGGAGACCCTGTCTCAAAAAAAAAAAAAGTAGTAGGCTTCTGTGTGGCATTCCCATGCATCCTTAGTGTTGGTTATCCTCTCCACTCCCCCAGCCCTGGCACTTGTGGTTGCCTGCACAAGACCTGCAGAAGATCAATCCAGTCAACGTTCTGGTATGGAGGGCAAAGGCGTTCACGAGCCTCTGCCCCTGACTGAGGAATGACTGACAGTTGGGAGGCTTCTGGGGAAAGGAAAGTCAATTTTCTTTAAGGGCGTGACCACTGGTAGGCTGAATGTGCTCCAGGGGCCTCACACACATGAGTATATAATGGCACAAATTAGACTCAGTGGGTTAGTGATAAGACAGAAGAGAGATCATGAAGTTGTGATGGAGTAAATTTGGGAAGAGTTAGGTGGAGGAGTTGGGTGAATAGAATAAAAATACAGTGTATGAAATTCTGAAAGGATTAACAATAAAATTACATGTTTTTTTTAAAATTTCTCATTTAAACCATGTGTCATTGATGTGCCAATATTCTGTTTAAGGAAAATAGAGAATGTAAAAGAGCCAAAATATAGTAAAAGACACTTAGCCAGTATTTATTGAAATATCTCTCAGGAAGACATTAAGCTCTTTAGGTGTATTCTTTCACTTTTAGTATTGTTAAAGGTACAACTAAAATCAGCACAATAAAATAGGGATGACTGTCATCTCCAGTTAATGAATAAAACCATTACACACAGAGAGGGCTCACAATTTGACCAAAATCACAGAGCTAGTAGGTAGCAGACTTCAACCTTGGCCCTAGAGTTGAGATGACTGAATGTCTCTAAAATCTGTCTCTGGTAGACAAACAATACTGACTGCCATAACTGCTGTGGAATTTGAAAATGTTTTTATTAAATATTCATGAACATATTTATGATATTTGGAATACTGGAATTAATATTACAGTGGCTTTTCAGTCATCTAAATATGTTTAAGTTTTGACAGAAAAAATTTTACATAATTTTTAGTGGAATACTATTTTTATTTAAGCATCAAGATAATTTTGCAAGGATCATAAAATGATGAAATTGAATAATAGCTGCTTTGTCATAATTTGGTCCTCTTTTTAAATTTTATTTATTTTTTATGTGTATGAATGTACTGTCTGCATGTAGGTTTGTGCGCCCATGTGGTGCAATGCCGCGGAGGTCAGAAGAGGGTGTCAGATTCCCCTGGAACTGGAGTTAAAGATGGTTCTTAGTGGGCTGGAGAGATGTCCTAGTGGTTAAGAGCGCCGACCACTCTTGCAGAGAACCCGGGTTCGATCCCCAGCACCCACATGGCAGCCAAGAACCGTCTGAAACTCCAGTTCCAGGGGAACTCCAGTTCCAGGGGAATCAGACACCCTCTTCTGACCTCCGCGGCATTGCACGACATGGGTGCACAAACTTGCATGCAGACAGTACATTCATACACATACAGAAATAAATAAAATTAATAAACAAATAAAAAAAAGATGGTTCTTAGCCACCATGTGGGTGCTGGGAATCGAACCTAGGTCTTCTGCAAGAGCAGTTGGCGCTCTTAACCACTAGGCCATCTCTCCAGCCCCAATTTGGTCCATTTTTTAAAGAGAAGTAGGAATGATCTTTAGCATCATTTCATGGTGGTTTTTTTTTTTTCAAGAAATAGATTTCATACTCTGCAGTGCTCAGTACTTCACAGACACCCGAGACTATGTATCTGTATGTTATAAGTCCATGTGTGTGTGCGTGTGTGTGATTATCTTGAATTTACTATTCAATTTTTATTTCTCAATATTTATATGATCCTTAGAATTATAATGCAGGGAATCTGCTCACCATTTTATTTTATTTTATTTTATTTTATTAATTTTTTTGGTCTTTTTGAGACAGGGTCTCCCTATAGCCCCAGCTGTCCTGGAACTCACTCTGTAGACCAGGCTGACCTCACAAAGATCCGCCTGCCTCTGCCTCCCGAGTGCTAGGATTAAAGGCATGTGCCACCATGCCCGGCTTCACCATTTTAATTTTAAATCCATCCCTCCTGCTGTGGAGGAACAAATAAACAATTCAAAATACCCATTAGAATAAAGTGAAGTAGACAGGACAAAACAATGCTATAGTCCCTCTTTTTAATTTTCCTCTCATTATTGAGAAATAACAGAAATCTTTCAGAGATAAAATTCATTGTGATGATGTCATTTTGGGAGAACATGTTTCTACTTTTCATTTCTCAGTTGAATGAGGTTCAAGCAGCAGTCAAGAACACAGCTGACCTGAGCTCAGTCGCTCCTGATGGCTCAGTACTCGGATGAGATTGGCTTGTCATGTCCCTGGACATTGTTTTATTTTAATTAATTTTGAATATAATTAAGTGTCCATATAGCCTCTGTGGAAACTGTATTTCCCTCTGTTGGGGTACTGCAGTATTTGAGGACTGCAATTGCAGGAGAAGGTGCTTTTTGGATATGGGCTACTGGTCAGGCAGAGCCCACAGCTCCTGCTGTGAGGGTCTGGAGCATCTTTTACTTAAGGATATCCCTGACTCTAAGCTTTATTTTCAACTTCTGTTGTCCCAACTTGCCTATTTTGTATAATCTTTATATTTTCCATATTTGTGCTTATATTAGTGGGACCAAAGTATAAAGTAATTAATGGTTCATAGATAATATTATTTGGTTGATGTTTCAGGAAAATTAACTCATCTTTTCATCCTAAACCATCACAAAAGAGGTTGTAGGAACTTGTCAAAGGGATAACTGCACATGCCACAGAAAACTGGATACAGTTTAACTGAACATATGACTATGTCCACAAACCCGTTTCCTTCATCTCTAGTCCTCTTAATTACAGTTATCTCTCTCCCCTCTCTCCTCTCTCTCCTCTCTTTCACACACTGACCTTGTATATAGGCTTCTAGAATTTTTTTTCTTACTTTTTTTTTTTTAACACATCATGATCTTGTAGACCATTTGCATCATCCTGGACTTGTAGTTCACCTTGAAGTCCCAGTACCCAAGCTGGGCTCTGGTTTTATGTAGCCACTTACTGGCCATATCTTGCTCTTAAAGATAAACACCATTCACCCTGATCGGAGCCTTTACATTCTACCACGCCCCCTCTTCCGCAGGTTGTTCCCTAGGCTTAGAAAAGGGGCACAGGTGGATGAGAAGTAAAACAGTCCACTCTCTCTGGAGCTGTTGACTTGGACTCTGGTCAATTCTGGCTGTTTCCTTTCATGGGCTGACAGTTTGTCCAGGGGTAACCTTTC
>VZQC01010065.1:1626430-1744213 GCA_009823505.1 Rhizomys pruinosus | reverse complement strand
ATGAAAAAAAAAAAAAAAACCCTGAAAGATGCAGGACAGTTATGGCAGAATACATGATCTGGGATGGGGTGGGGTGGGGGGGAAGGGAAAGGGAAATATGCCTGATCTGAATTGGAAAATGATGTACGAAATGCACAAACCATCAATAAAAATTAAAAAAAAAGATAAACATGTTATTTCTTTTAAAGATGGACTATGAAGTTAATTACATTGTAGGAGGTTTTTAGAAAGTACAAGTTTTAAGTTGCAGATTCCTTATGATGCTCTAGAAACATAGTAGCGGTTTTCTTCTTCTGGGATTCTAAATGACTCTTTAAGGTAAATGAATGAGTCTATGGTGTGGAACTCTGCAGAGGAAGCTAATTAGGCATGTGATGCAGCGGCGCAGTGTTATGTTCTGAAATCAAGCTCCTGAGGGCTCGCTTCCCTGTCCAGAAATGTAAAGAGAAAAGGAGATGTGTTGTTATTGAACATTGGAGAGAAAAGGAGGAGATGGGGAGAGGGAACAAGAGAGGGACAGGTGAGAATTTATTTTCTGATTCTCATAGATGCATTCATTGTGTGAGGCATGTGTTTAGTATCATAGCTTTTATTAGTTTGATCTACATCTTCCTAAAATTAGAGTTGTAATTTAATGGGGAAAAGAGAAGTGGAACTAAATATTGTTTTAAATAAGCATAAAGTGGTGTTAGAAGGAAACAAATGTTAGAAAATAGTCTAATTTGCTGAAGAAAGGAGAGCTATGAGAGTAAGTGAACAGAAAGCAGTTGCCATCATAATGATATAAATATATTTCTGAAAATGTCAGCAGAGTATAAAGAAATCTACATACTAGCTGAATTTGGTATCTTTATAAATTCTCTTTCATAGATGGAGGTTGTCATTGCATAGGTAGAACTGGGCCGAGGTAGAGAATGCCTCGTATGTTTTATTATTGGTCCCTTTGTGATTTTGAACTTCTGGATTTGATTTAGTTAGCATGCAGTCCATTTGTTCTCTTGTAATACTTCCCCAAACTTACTATTTGAATTTTATAACTGCCATTTACTTGTGGAGGTCTGACTTTTTTTTCAAGGTAAAAATGATCCAAATTGACTTAGGAAGAAAAAGAAAATTCAACTCTTCATATACCATCAGATATACTGTCCAGTAGCTTATCTTTCCTTGGAGGAAAAAGGAGACCTAACCAAATGTTTTGGGAAAGTTCTACTGATGTGATTCATAAATAAACGTCTAAAATAGAAGGAAGAACTTGAACCATTTCATTTCATGAAGTTGAAATTAAATTATGAAGCTAATATAACTTTAAAACTAGACAAGGCCAATTTAAGAACAGTCAGTTGCAGATAAATCTCTTTCATAAACATAAGTGTACATATAGCCAACTGAATCTTGAATTATTCAAGGTCAAGTTGAGTTGATTCCAGGAGTGACAGATCAGTCTAACATTAAAGAACCTCTTGGTTGAAGTTCTCACGCTAGCTGTCTGAAAAGAGGAAGTCCCCATGGATCTGCTCTGTAATCTTAAACAGCTGATAGTAAGAGAAGAAAACTGTTCTTAAGCAACTTGATAAATATGAACCTACCAGAAACCTACAACAAAAGATATATTAAATGGTTAAACATTAGAAGAATTAGCTATGAAGAAAAAAACCAGGTGGCTAAGTCTAATTATATTCATTGTTATCAGGTGCCTTAACTAATATAACATAGTAAGACAAGAAAGAATGGAAAAATTGGAAAGACAGGAGAAATGAAGAAATAAAAGTGTCATTTATTGACAGAGGAATTGATTTCTACTTAGAAGATGCAGTTTCATCAAAGACTTTAACAATGGTTGCTATGAATATTAGCTCTAACTTGAAAATAAAATTGTTTAAAACATCATTATCTACAGTAGCAACTCTGGGAATCTGGGAATAATCTTAAATTTCATTTGAGACTTTTATGGAAAAATCATGAGACAAATGAAACTTACTTTAAAAGATTATTTGAAGGTGACTTTTTAGGAGGACTGTGCTTGTGGCGTGGGAAGTTCATCCTAGTAGGAAGCTAGGTGTAATTTATCAGTCCCATTGCAAACAAATCTGTCTTACAGTTCATTTTTTGTTTTCATTTTTACATTGATCTGTGTTTATTTATGGGGGGGAGGCATGCCACAACGTATGTTTAGAGGTCAGAGGGCATCTTACAGAACCCATCAGGTCTTCCTTTCCACCATATGGATTCTGGGCACTAAAGTCATTTCACCAGGCTTGAGGGTAAGTGCCCTTCCTTAACCTCTGAGCCATCTCACCAGCATTTTTCTTTCTGTTTAACAAGCTCATTCTAAAATATTTTAGAAGTGAGCAAGAGCCTTGAATAGCCAAGATACTCCAAAGGACATGTCAATGAGAGGCGGCTTCTGCAGAGTGTCGAAGTAGAAGTGTGTGGGCAGAACTTGTCTCCACGCATTCCTAGCACACCTCGGGACAGGGTCCTGACCGTACCTGTTCAGCTCCTCACCTGCAGAGCCACGGAGCCCAGCCAAGTTGTTTCAACACCACTGATATTCCTAGTATGTTTCTCCTGCCAAATAGAACTGATTTTAGAACTATAGGAAATACAACAACAGTATAGAGGACCTCTAGTCATTAAGAGCTAACCTGGATTCAAATGTCAGGTCCTTCCCTGCTGTGTGACTGTTGGTCGTCCTCTGCTGACTGTGGGGTAGACTCTGTTTCAGTTTTTGGATTTGGAAAATTGGAAAAATAATACTCATGTGAAGTTATTGTGAAAATTAAATGAGTTGGCACATCTAAACTGGTAGAATATTACCTTGTGTAATATTCCCTGTTATTTTTATTAGCTTTTATTATTTTATAAATATTAGCTGTTATTTTTATTTTTGCACTATTCTGTTTATGGAAATTCTTTTATTCTTGTGTTACTTTTTGATGATACTTTGCATTAGTTTTAATCGTACCTTAAGTGTTAAAAAATAGATTTATAGTCAGGCGCGGTGGCGCACGCCTTTAATCCTAGCACTTGGGAGGTAGAGGCAGGCGGATCTTTGTGAGTTCAAGGCCAGCCTGGTCTATACAGTGAGTTCCAGGACAGCTGGGGCTACAGGGAGACCCTGTCTCGAAAAGACCAAAAAAAAAAAAAAATAGATTTATTTAACCAGTAAAGACTGACCCCTAAACATAACTGGGACTTCAGATGTTGTGATGTTGACTTCATAGAGCCATCAGTTTAGTTGGGAGAGATGTTTGTCAATGAACACATTCCTGAGCTCCACCAGAACAAATGGTGTGTACACTGTACAGTCTAAACAGAGATAAGGTGCCCAAGGGAGCCGAAAGCAAATCTGCCCACAAGACTTGATAGAGAATGCAGGATTTTTCCCTGCAATTTGAGAAGTAAAAATGTCCTGATAAAGCAGCATATAACCAGACAGCTCAGCCATTCATAGGAAATGTAGATATAAATTTCATAGGGTTGTGGCATCATGTGTATTGATAGAGATACACCTTCAAGCACAGGTAAAGAAGTTTTTAATGGAAAGTGATAGAAATTTCTGGAAACAGATAAATCTGACAGGACAGCAGAGGTTTAGCTTCAGCTTTCCCAGGAGACACATGCTGTGGACTAGAATCAGGCAGGAGTGCTCCCTTGCCTTCGGCTTGACCCTGGCTTCCTCCTGGGGATTGTCTTCGCACTCCAGTTCGGAGGGTAACTGCTAATGGAGAGTGAGTGACTGGTTCAAGTGAAACCACAGCCTATTCATGGGAGGCAGAGGTCAGTTTCCAGAGCATTCGTGTAGCCAGACTCCAACCCATCCAAGATTGTTGCTGAAACCACTTCTCTGTGTTCATAGCAGAACTGAGGTCTTCCCAGCCTCCCCTGCCAGCTAGTTACATAACTGCAGAGTGCCCTGAGACCTGCTCCCAATCTTTTAACTCGGTCTGTGCCTAGTTTTTCTATCGAAGAAGAATAATAGAATTGGGGAAGCAGCTTCATTTAATTAGACCAGGGTTAGAGGCTATTACTTAGCTGTTTTCTGTGTTATTTTTGTTTGCATCTCAGTTTTCTTATCTGTAAAATGCAGTCAGTCCCTAACAGCGATCCATCAGATATATGCAGCACATGGTACAGTAACGGCAATATAATAAAGCATGTTTTATTTCCTTTTTTTCTATATTCTGAAGCTCATCCGGCCACTCTGTCACCTCTCCATCAGGGTTTTTTCTTAACAGAGCAGAGGATTCTGTGTTTTGCATACACATCCCCCTTATAGAGCTGCGTACGGTTTCAATTCAGTAAATCGAAACTTAATAGTCTCCAGGTGTGTCTATTGTTGGGTTAAAAAAAACAAACAATGGAAAACAGCAAGATTGCCATAGAACTGTCAGTGTATCTAGACATTTTAGAAAGTGGATAAAGTATTTGTGTTCACTGTAGGCATATTTGTTTTTTTTTATAGAAAGTGATGTCACTCTCTGAGTTGACATGTTAAATTTCATCATCTCAATTCTGTCTAGCAGAATATTTAGTATACATTTCATAAAGGAGAAAAATGTTTATAAGCATGTAAATCACTTAATGGGAAAAAGTATTGAAGTTTCAGGAAATCCATTCAAATAGAATTGTATCTAGCTGTGATGTGAACTACCTTACATGGTAAAATAAAACATGCATATATAAAAAATATATATGAAATCATCCCAAAGTAAAATCATAGAACACTTTATACTTTATTTAGTTTAATCCAGTTAAAAATTTTCAAGTCTAAAATACTTTGAAGGACTCAAATTCCCAGCTAAGGGGAGGATACTGACCTCAGCAAATCCTTTTTAATAAGAAACAAAACAAATGCACAAGGTACTTGTGAGAGAAAAATGATTGCAGCTGAAAAACCAGAAATGCCTGTGAGCTGTGAGGTTCACAGGGCACCCTGGGATTTTATTTTCCACTTTCCCCACATGCTTGAGTGTTTTGTGTCATTTTCTTTTTAGAAGTTTGAGATTATGCTTTGTGTGTTTATGTGCATTTTGTTTCCCACCTTTAAAATTTGCCATTATATCCTGAATGTTGCCACGGAGCCTGATTTTGTTCCTGACTGTGTAGTTTAGTTTCCAGCAGAAGAAAAAGGTAACTGACTATATACATTGCCCATAGAAAGAGCATCTGTGTATATTTCCAGTACATGTGGCAGAGGTGGCATCAATTATGACATCATGGTGCTTAATCGGGTATGGTTGCTAAACATCAGTACTCAGATTAATTGGGGGGAAAATTCTTTAGGTAGAGTTTCTTATTTAATACTTTTCTTGTTATACATATACAATTCAACCCAAATTAAATAATGTACTATACAGCTGCCATTATTTTATAATGCCCATATTTATAATGAAACCTTTTGGGTTTATTATAGGTGCTGCAGATAGATTTTAGAGAACATATTTGAGTATTGGGAGCCACATGGAGTGCATTTTATCTATTGTTTTGTCTCATATTTTAATACTTCATCTTTGACTTTATTAAAATATTGTCTCTAAAATATTTACTTGTAACAATGGATTTTATTAGTTTTGTTTGGAGTATAAATAGTGGCGTCCTATTTCTTTGGCTTAGGTGGCTCACCGGATAACGTAAAGAGTAAACTGTCTGATGAATATAGAGCATCTACCATGGTATCTGGCCTGACAGCATAATGAGCTCTTCATCAGCTTTCCTTCCTAAATACTCCACAACTCAGAGCATAAACTGGTTCATAGCAGAATCTGTAAAGAAAATCGCGTCAGAGCATTTTAAGAAGTGAAAATATCTGTGAAGGCCAACTCTCCCACCAAGCAAGTAGTTAGACTGGGCTGACTTCTAAGGTTTCCTTCATGTGCTGTGATTTCTAGATTCTGAAACAGTGGAAACAACTGATGGGCTTTGGTAGCAGTATGCTCTCAAGTTTAGGATAATTTAGTTTGACAGTTAAATCATAAAACAGATGTTAAAAGATTTGCAAACCTCAGTGTGTTATTTTTAATTGTCAACCTGATCACCTTAAGAATTTAAGCCACATTATAGTCCCATCTTGGATTTTTTTTTTTAAATTGTAATGATTCAGTGTGTAAATAAGAAGTAACTGCTGTTCTGTATCATATGACCAAAGGGGTAGCAAAACTTGAGTGCAAATCTGCTTTTGTTTTTATTTTGCATCAGTCTCCCGGACCCCTTTTACCTTGACTTTACACCATTACTTTACAAGAGTAATGCATATACTCCTTCCAATCAGAACTTTGCTTCCCAACAACCAAAAGGTTGTATCAAGTGTTTGATAGATTAAAGTATGAGCTCATGCTTATATATTAAGATTAATAACTTTGCAATTAATGGAGAAAATCAAGAACTCAAATGCCTCCCACAGGGCTCTTGGGGGACGTGTGACCTTCTGCCTTGACATCTTTCTTTGCATGACTCCCGGGGGCATGGAACCAGATCTCATTTGTTTCCTCTCTCAGTGGCTAGCTGCTGTTTCCCTGAAGCCAGTACCCGTGGGCTTAGGGGTTTTGTTATAGCATGTGAGGATGCCTTGTTTCATGCACAGATTCTTTGGTACTTGGATAGCAAAGGACAAAGGAGGGCAGAAACTGTCAAGGAGCTCTCCGCAGTTGTTTTCATTCTAGCTGCCCCTAGCTGCTCCGAGTTGGCTTCTTAGGATAGAATCTTGGGGTGGGGTTTAGAACTAGAATGGCATTCCTCCAGAGATGAAAGAGCTGACCCTGTCAGCCTTGTCTATAGCTGTTTTCTTTGGATTTGCTCATCAGAGTCAGATGTGGCCTTGTTTGACTGGCTGCTGTCTCGGAGCCTCTGCAGTTTCTTCCCTCTACCCTTGGGGGCAGCCTTGGTCTAAAATCCAGATAGCCATGATCGTTGTCTATTGCTGCCTGATCAAATGACTGCACGCTTAGTAGATTAATGCAACACCAAGCTATTTTCTTATAATTCTGAAGGTCTGCAGTCAGATTTATGATTATGGGGGCTAAAGGCAAGTTGTGGCAGAGCTGTGTTCCTTTCTGGAAGGTTCTCTAGAACCATTTCCTGGCCTTTTGTAGCTCCTAAAGGCTGCCCACACACCTTGGTTCATGACTCTTCTTCCATCTTCAAAGCCCTGAATCTTCCACTGGCGCCATATCTCCTGGCCACTGACTACAGCTGGGAGAAAAATTCCACTTTTATTATTATTATTATTATTATTATTATTACTATTATTGGTGTTTTTGAGACAGGGTCTCCCTGTAGCTCCAGCTGGCCTGGAATGCTTTGTAGACCATGCTGGGCTTGAACTTACAGACATCTGCCTACCTCTGCCTCCCGAGTGCTGGGATTAAAGGCGTGTACCACTACACCCAGCTTGAAAAATTCCAATTTTAAATACTTACACTTCAGTTGAGCCTGCCTGCTGCCATTCCTCATGTCAAGGTACTTAATGTCAGTCATACTTGTAGTCACTTTTGCCACATAAGGGAACATAGAGGACCAGGACCTGGGTATTTTCAGGGCATGTATTTACCTGTGTCATTCTTCATTTTTTCTCAGCAGGATACACTGAGACTTGAAGAAGCCATTCTTCCTCATCACCCTATGTCCAAGATATTGTTACTTTCAAAGTGTAAAATCCAGGACATCCCTATCTAGAGTTGGGTTTCCCAGCTGATTGCCAAATGGATTGGGCATGCCCCACCCCAGCTTTTCTTTGTAAGCCCAATGTCTTATTTTGAGATCCTCCCCTACTGTGGTCCTTCTTCCCTCTGTCAGAGCTCTTCTTGTAACATTCCACAAATCTCCATAGACATTATGCATGCTGTATAGAAATGGCAGTAGAGCCTCAGCAGTCTGTTTGGAGCTCCTAAAATCAGACTAAAGTTATTTATTTGGTTATTCATCCTTGTGTGGGGGATGTGTGGATCAGTGGATAAAACAATAGGACCCCTACCTGAAGGTGCTAGCAGTTCACTCTGGAGATAGACATGTACTTGATCATTGCTATCCCTCATATGGATGTGCATATGAACATGTGCAAACATGTGTATGTTATGGCTGAGCACACCAAAGGTAGTCCTCAGGGAAGGTTAGCCAGAGGTATCCTCAGCTGGGAAGCAATCACATGACATTACTAGTCTGGTAACCCTTCAACTTTCACAGAATCTTCATGAACTAAGCTCTGAAGTTTCTGATGTCAAAAAGAATAGGACACATCTTATATTCTTTCTTCTTAGTTTTAGAAGGAACTAATTAAGAGGAATTAGCATTCTGCTGACTCTTACTAGGTGTGTGGCCTTACAGCACTCTTGACCCTGTGATCCTAAGTTTTTCCATTGGTAGTCCTGCCTTACTGAATTGTTATGAGCCTTGAATGAGTTGAGGGTGCTAGGTTTTTAGAATGGAGCCCCCATACGACAGCATTCATCTAAATTATTCTAATATATTACCACCATTAATCATTGCCATCTTTCTTGAGTTGCTCATCATGTTTCACATAAAACAGATTCCTTGGTTTGGAACAGCCTTTTTCTCTGATTTATGACAGAGGAGTTGCCTCTAGTTGCCTGGGGAACCATGCAGAGTGTTGGCAGTACTGCAGAAGTGGGGTGTGGTGAAGTCAGGTGGATAAAACTTCCAGACACAGGACCATGGGAATTCAGTTTCCTGTCAGGACAGTTTTTAATATTTAATTTAGATTGGGAAGATCTTCTTACTTATTCTTTTCTTTGTGTGTTTATTATTTAAAATCTGATGAGATAATTTAGAGAGTGATAATTTAAAAGAAACTTTTGCTCTTAGTAATTATTTTAAAAATATTTATGGGAGCCGGGCGTGGTGGCGCATGCCTTTAATCCTAGCACTTGGGAGGAGGAGGCAGGCAGATCTTTGTGAGTTCAAGGCCAGCCTGTTCTACAGAGTGAGTTCCAAGACAGCTGGGGCTACAGGGAGACCCTGTCTCGAAAAAAAAAAAAAAAGACCCAAAAAATATTTATGGGAAAAATAAACCAGCTGCCTTTTTTAACGTTGGCTTACCAGCCACATGTATCTGCTTATGAATCTTCAGTGAGCTAGGATACCTTTTTGTATAAATATTGCTATGTGCAAACACTGTTAAGTTTAAAGTGCACTAAATAATGAGCATTTTCACTTTAGTCTCAAATGAACGAAAGGGAATATGAATTTTATCAAAGTAAACCTTTTAAATAGAACAAGAGTGAAATTAAAGTTTTATAAAATTATTGTAAAGATAAATCCCCTTTTCTACCAAGTTTGATAGGATATTTACTATTTAAATTTTAGTTTTATTAATTACAGTGAATAGTAGGAAGTATGTTATTATACAGTTTTTTCCTGCTTTGTAATATTTGCAAATGTTTTCTTACATTTCTAATACATATACAAAAATGAATATTTTAAATCAATACTTTTATTTATTTTTATTTTATGTGTATGAGTTTTTTGCCTGCATGTGTATAAGTGTTTGAATTGCTCATAGAGGCCAAAAGAGGGCATTAAATCTCCTGGAACTGGAATTATCAATGGTTATTTGCTGCCATGTGGGTACTGGGAACCTAACCTGGGTCCTCTGCAAGAGTAGCCAATACTCTTAACCTCTGAGCCATCTCTCCATTCCCAATGAACTTATTTTTGAAATGCAAGTAGAAATGTAAGATCTTCTTGAAAAGATTTGGTTTTGACTAAGATTAAATTTTCAATCTCACAAAAATGAGATGTTTTCTCACCATACCTCTGATGTCGCCCACCTGATGTGTGAAATGATCAATAATTCAATTTAAACTCCCAAGAAAGAATACCCAGGACAGATGCTTTCACCTAGACAAGCTTATGCTGTGGAAGTGGTGATATTTTGATCCCCTTGTCAGGAGCTGCCTTCCTGCTCAGTCCTTTGTAGCTTTTCGAACCCTAAGCATGCTTATATTTTTCTTTAAATGCCTATACTTTATTTTATGTGGCTTGATAAGCTTTCAGAGAACCAACATTTGACTGAGCCTTAAAAAAGGGGGTTTTAAGTCAGGACTCAGTTCTTTTTGTGACATTATCATCTGTAGCACATCCCATATTCTTAGTTTCATTTGTGTCCATAATAAAACACTCTGTATTAATATATTTTGCCTGAGTGCATAGCCCTAGGACTTTAGTATTATATTTGGTTCTGAACAGAGAGTAATCCCTTCCACAGTTCCCATGTCTAGTAGTCAATTAAAGAAAGCAGTTTTACTGGTTTTATAAGAGATTACCTCTACAATAGTTGTCTCCAATTTACAGTTGGGGAACGACCTCATCATCGTCATATATCTAATTGCTTGTTCTTCATTAGTAGGATCGAAAGGTTATTCCTGGACAAACTGTCAGCCCATGAAAGGAAACAGCCAGAATTGACCAGAGTCCAAGTCAACAGCTCCAGAGAGAGTGGACTGTTTTACCTCTCGTCCACCTGTGCCCCCTTTCTAAGCCTAGGGAACAACCTGCGGAAGAGGGGGCGTGGTAGAATGTAAGGGCTGCGATTGGGGTGAATGGTGAAACTACAGCAATGTAGTCTGGACACTCATTTGATCAACTTGATTGAACAAACAACCTGTCACCCCCCACTGGATGGTGGGGCTGTAGGTGTTTGGGCACAACAGCCTGAAGATAGGTTTTGCATGAAGGATGCTTGTACTCATGGATTATCACTTATAGCTAAAAATGAAAAAAAAAAAAAACTGAGAGAAAGATGCAGGACAGTTATGGCAGAATGCATGATCTGGGATGGGGTGGGGGTGGGGGGGGAGGGAAAGGGAAATAAGCCTGAACTGAATTGGAAAAAATGTATGAAATGCACAAAGCATCAATAAAAACTAATTAAAAAAATAAATAAAACACTCTGACCAAAGAGCAACTTAGAGGAGGAAAGGGTTAATTTGACTTACATTTCCAGGAAGTCAAGGCAGGAATTCCAACAGTCAGTCAGATCACATTCATAGTCCAGAGAAGAGAAAATCAACACACCCTCCTTGCTCTCAGCCAGCTTTCTCCTCTCTTACACTGCTGAGGACCTCTTGCTTAAGGAACCGTGCTGCCCACAATGTGCTGGGTCTTCTTACATAGTTTTGGATCAAGACAGTCCCCCACAGGCCAACCTCATCTAGAAAGTTTCTCATTAATGCTCCCTTTCTAGATGATTGTAGATTGTGTCCAATTGACAGTCAAAATTAACCAGCACGTCCACCCTTGTCAACCTGACACACAAACACATCACTTGAAACCCTAACATGCCTTATACCCAAGGTCTTGTGTTAATATCTTAACACAAAATACAGTCCAACTCCAAACAGCTTTCAAAGTCTTAACAAATAATTCTAACAAGAATGCCCAGCATTTCTGTAAAAGCTCGAAGTCTCTTAATTGTGGGTTACTGTAAAATAAATAAACAAGTTACATACGTAAATACTTTTACCTCTAAAAAGAAGAGAAGAGGGGCTGGAGAGATAGCCTAGCAGTTAGCGCCGACTGCTCTTGCAGAGGACCTGGGTTCGATCCCCAGCACCCACATGGTGGCTAAGAACCATCTGTAACTCCAATTCCAGGGGAATCCAAGACCCTCTTCTGACCTCCGCGGCATTGCACGACATGGGTGCACTGACCTACATGCAGACAGTACATTCATACACATACAAAAAAAATTTTTTTAAAAAGAAGAGCCAGGGCATAAAATGACTCTAAAGCCAAACCAAAGTCCAGCAGTGGAAACCTAAATACTGTAGCTCAGTCTTTGACATCTGGGACTCATAATGTAATCTTCTGGGCTCCAAAGGTCTTGGGCTGCCCCACCCCTCCAGGTCTGCCATCTTCAGCACAGACACCTTCCTTTTAGGCTCCATTCCACACCTACAGCTCCTCTTGAGAGGAGCCCTGGCCTCTCTAATATCCTGGGGTCTTCATTGCAACTGAGGCTTCACCTTCACCTGTGCTCTCTCAGGGCTTCTTTGCAGAGACTCTGACTTTGCCACATGACATTTGGCCTCTGCTGTTCTGTAGGACACTTACCATGTCCTGGTGCAAGTTTGAGATGTAGCCTGGCCTCCTTGGACCACAGCTGTCTTAGCTTCTGTGTCTTGACCTTGAGGAAACACTGTCCTATTGTCTCAATGAAACACTGAAGTTTTCACCTCAATGGTGCTGATCTCTTATCAATCACAGCTGATTCTCAGCCCAGGGTGATCAGCACTATATTATCCAAGTGAATCACAGGTTTCCCCTCAGCACATCCACATTATGAGAAACAGGAGAGTAAAGTCTAATAGCCTACAGAGTGGCATGGAATAATAATCAAAACATGAAGATGTTCTTTTATTTACTTTAAATATTAATTTTAATTTAATTTTATTTTATGTGTTTGAGTGGTCTGCCTTCCAGAAAAGAGCCTCAGATCCTTTGGAAATGGAGTTACAGGGGATTGTTAGCTCCCATGTGGGTACTGGGAACTGAACCATGGTCCTCTGTAAGAGCCCTTAACCACGGAGCCATCTCTCCAGCAATGCGAAATGTCTTTTTTCCAATTTCCTAATCCTAGTTGGATTTCATGAAATGTGAATAATTATACTGAAGATCCAATACAAAAAAAGACTACAATCAAGCCAAATGTGCTTTCTCACTTCATATATGCATTGTAGTGTTGGGGGGGGGTCAATGTTAATCGCTGATTAAGCAGTTATTCCCATGAAGCTTGTCATACAGGTTAGCAGAAGAGGCTCCAGGCTGAGTAGCTGGAGAGATGGCCTAGCCATTAAGAATGCCGACTGCTCTTGCAGAGGACCCGGATTCGATCCCTAGCACCCCTGTGATGGCTGAGAACTGTCTTTAACTCCAGTTCCAGGGGAATCGACACCCTCTTCTGACCTCTACGGCATTGCACGACACGGGTGCACAGACCTGCATGCAGACAGTACATTCATATACATATAAAAGTAAATAAAAAATTAAAAAAAAAGAAGAGGATGGGAACCCGAGCTGTGCCTGTCATGCAGGTGTGCTACTGGTGAATCTTCATGATGTAGAGTGCATATTCAACAGCCAAGAGGCAGGCTCAAATGTAGAATATTGTAATAATTTCTCCTTTATTTACCAATAAGATACCACTTTTTTCAATTTCATGGGAACCACCTGTGATGTCCTCTAAAGTGGGGCACAATTATCAGAAATTGGGACCTATCAGTCATCTTCATGACTTTGGTTTAGTGACTTATGGTGCAAATAAAAATCAATTGTCAGGACATATACCTTAACATTGTAAAACAAGGGTATATGCGAAGAAGATTATAAAATTATAATTATAATTTCTCCCTCATCGGCAGTGAGCTTTTTTTTTTTTTTTTTTGCTAAACACTTGTTGGAGAATTGTGACTTTTTGAATACAGTGCAAATTGACATTGTTTTAGAATTACTACTTGTCTCAAACTTCACAGCAAACTAATAAAATCTTTAACTCAAGATTTTAAATTATGTATGCTATCTCCCAATACGTGGATTTTGAGACATTAAAATCCCATTTGAAACATTTCTTTATCATAGTTTATAAATGGGTTTACATTCTAGTGTGTGGACCCAATCCAAACTGTTCTGCAATGGGAAGAATTTGTGTCTTGGCGTCTTGCTTTCAGCCCGTTTCAGTTTTTCCCTAGCATCTACTTTCTCATCTCCTATTTTTTCTCTCTTGAAACTCTCAGGTTAGCCATAATCACCTTCTTATATCTAGAGCTGTTTTCTGCAGTTTTTCTGTTGCTCATCTTTTCCCAGCTATATGGAACTTTTATGAAGAAACAATTCCCTGTATGGCTAGTTCCTCTTCCATGTATGCTTAAGGTACAGACAGCTGAAAATGTTCATTAACTGCAGAGATTTAGAGCTCATTTATAACTGACCTTGGGATTTCCAAGCTCAGCAGTTAAGAGCACTGGCTGTTCTTGCAGAAGGCCCAGGTTTGAATCCCAGCACCGTCTTCCAGAACAGTTATGATGTCAGTGCTCCGGACTTGTGTATATGTCGGACCCCAGCCTCTAACATCAGAGGATCTTCCTGAAGCCATGACTCGCCTAGAATTCTGCTAAGAGCAGTGCTATGAAAATGCTGATTTTTGAAGTTGGTTCAGGCCCACCCTTGGTCCGGGAGAGGTCTCAGCTTCTCTCAAATCCATGGGAAGATAGTTAATTGAGTTTTGGTGGGCAGCTAGCCCTGGCCACTGTATATTTAAATTACAAAGATTCAATAGAATGAATTATTTCACATGAGATTATTGGTTTTTTTTTTTTTTTTTTTTTTTTAACAAAGTAGAGACAGTTTTCTGGAACATACAGAAAAACTATGTTGAGTTCGTATTACTTGGAGGCATCAAACATTTGATAGAATGTCATCTTTCTGTGGGGTTTTAGAATCTAATGTGGGTATGTTACAACTTACTGTGTGAGCTATAGCATTTTACACTGCCTGGAGGACCCAGCTTGTGAAGTAAACCATTTCGAAGCTGCTCTTGCTGCAGGATCTAGAACTTCTGCTCTCAGGCACATAAATGGCTGTCTATTTTCTGCTATTATCATACAGAAAAATGTGGTTCTTAGATAAGTAACTTTTTTTTATTTAAGAATATTATTATAAATGGAGCCCTATGGTCTGTTTTTGAGACTTTCCCACTTGGCTTACTGTCCTTGAACTCATCTGGGTCATGGGTATCAGTAGTTTTTCTTACTGCTGGTTAGTTTTTAGTGGTATGAATGCTCCTTAGAGCTTTTGTCATTCACCTGTTGAAAGACATCTGGGTTCTTTTCAGTTTTTTTCTGTTATGAAGAAGAGGGTGTTATGAAAATTTGCATGCATGTTTCTGGGTGGACATAACTTTTCATTTCTCTGGGATAAGTGCCTGAGAGTTTGACTACAGAGTCACGAGGGAAGGGCAGATTTAGTTTTATAAGAAACTGCCAAAGTCTTTGCTAGATTGGTGTTTCCATTTCACATTCTTGCTACTGAGACATAAACACACACACACACTCACACACACACACAAGCATGCACGTACACACACATGCATGCACACATACACACACACATGCACACATGCACACACATGCATGCATACACACGCACACATGCACACATATATGCATGCATACACATACATACATGGTCTGATTTCTTTATGCTTTCCCTAGTATTTGTTACTGTTTCCTCTGTTTCTGTAGTAACACATATGTGGAAAGTCTCACTGTGTGGAATGTCCTGTCATGCTAATTTGCCATCTATATTTCCTCTTTGGAGGGATATTTGTTCTTGTATCCTCTTTTTTCCCCCATTTTCTTTTTCTTTTTTCTTTTACACCTAAGTTCAGAGAGTCATTTACACATTTTATAATGTAAGAATTTTGTGAGATTTGTTGTGTGCAAATTTTTGCTTCTAGCCTGTTCCTTGCCTGCTTTTTACTAAATATACAAGATCTTGCCATTTCCTGGAGAGTCTGACTTACCCACAAAGAGGTGAACCTACCTGTAACCCCTGGACATTGTGCTTTTCATTTTTCTATGAAGCCTTTGTTAAACTTACAGCCTTTCTTATACAACGAAACTCCTTTCCCTTCCATCTCTGTACTCTCCCTGTGCAGACGCCTCCTTTTCATTTTGGTTATGGCACTAAGATTATTTTCCCAGTAGTTTTGGTGTGCATTGAGATCCTGTTTTTATGTAGACCTAGCCTTGTGCCCATCCATATTTCTCCCCCTGCCACCACATTTTTATTGCCATTTTAGTATAAAATGGTCACCAGGCAACTTTCCAAATCTAAAGATTTGTCAAGAATTCAGAGGTGAAGTTCTTTTTGTGTAGGTCATGTTGACTTCTCCTGTCAACATTGAAGGGAAGAGAGTCTTAAGCCTTTGCCATTCTTCCAGCCTGAGAGACATGAGAATAAGTGGCAGCTTGGACTTTTCAGGCAAACCTTTATACTGGTACATGCCTGGTGGCCACCAGACTTGGGTTCTGGTATGACTTCTCTGCAGGGACCCCGCTGAGCTGTGGTAAGGGAAGGCCATTCACTCTTCAGCCCCTACAGCCTCTGCCTTGTCAATTCCTTTGCCATCCTACTGGTCAGTGTGATCCCACAGTGTTGATGACTGAGGGGGGAAGGAGGGCCATCCTGTCTTGTCACTGACCTAGTTGGTAATATATTGCAGACAATGACTCAAGTCTTCCCCTTCCAGGTATAGTATTAGCTGTACATTCAAAAAAGTTGAGATGGTTGTCATTCTCTTTCACAAAGGAAACATTGTTTTAAAATGTAAAAAGACAGCTAGTTATTTGTTCTTAAATGTTCTCAGAAATTAATGTATCCTAGAGACCAAATGATAAGACTTCCAAGCAGAGTTTTTATAAATCAGAATTTTAAAATGTTAAGGGAAAAGAAGCATGCCCTTGTGGATTTTGTATAATTGGGTTCATCAACAACCTACTTTTTCTTGTTTTCACTTTATGACTATTCCACAATTACCTTGTTTTTTTGCTAGCAAAATTCTGATAGTCTCAGCTCCAAGTTGGTATATTGTGATCCTCCTTGGCGACCAAGAGCACAGGGAGCGTTAGTGAGAGAGAATGGCTTTCCGCTCCTACCATTGATAAAGCACATGAAGTCAATATGTGCATGGCAAAGCTATCCTCCCACCAACACCTGCATGCTGCTAGGTTACTCAGTTTTGAGCCTTTTCTTTACAATAGATAATTGTTTAAAAAATCAATACTGAAACAAAAAAATAGGGACAGGAAACCAGTAGTAGGAGTACATGGGAAATTTATATTATTATAAGGCATTGTATAGGACAATAAATCTATGAGACTACTGGGGAAGATATTGGAATATTAGCCAGGAATGGATTCCACTTATCCATAAGTCATAGGACAGTGCTTTTAATTCTAAAAGCCTCAATTTTTATTTTCTTATTTTTTTCTCAGAAGCTGGCATTTTGGTGCTCATTCTTGTATTTTTAACCAAATAAAGCAGTTTTCCTCAAATTACAAAAGCGTCTGCCCTCTCCCTTCCACTGTGCCCTTTACCTACTGCTGCCTTCGGTGCAGGGCGGGGATTCAGCTCTGATGATGTTTTTGGATTCCCTATGACTGGGTCCTGAGAATGGCTCAGCTCTATAGCTACGCATATGGATTCTGTAAAGTGTAGGCATAGGGAATATCAAAACCACCCATCATTGTCTTCCTGTCAGAGCTGGTCCCCTTCCTCCTTCCCGTGATTCCCCACTTCTCCTTTGGGGCATACTCTCCCTGCTACTCTCCCTGCTCCTGGGCTGCTGACCACTGCCACCTACCTCTTATGTCCTAACACACTCTTCTGCCTCTGTACCTTTGCGCTTGTGTGACCCAGCAAGAATGTCTCCCCTTGGCTCTTTACAGGGCTGGTTCCTCTTTCCCCAAGGATAACCTCCTATAAGAGCCTTGCCCTGAGCACACTGTACAGCCCAGAGCTCCCTGTTCTCTGTCATAGACCCTTGTTTCCGCCTTTTTCCCAATCATCACAAAACATGTTTCTGCCACTGCTATATAAAGCTCTTTGGATAAAGACACACAGTAGGGCATCATATTTTATTAACAATGATTCAAAAAAAATGCATGCATCTAAAAAATCATGACCACGAAGTAGGACCTTATATTTTGTTCATGACTGAAAAAGATGAACACATTTAAAAAATCATGGGCAAGTTCCTGAGGGTTCTTGGAGAAGGTGACTATTTGGCCAGAGCAGGAGACCAAAAGGCAAGAGAAAGGTTTGGGTCAAGAGAGTGTGTGAAGAGACTAATTTTGTTTCTCTTTTCTTTCTTTTCCTTTCATTTCTCTTCCTGATGACATGTACACACACACACACACACACACACACACACACACACACACAAACAATGTCTGTTCTGGGCTTGGGGAGCAATTAAGGAAAGAGTAAGCTTTGGAGAGCCAGGAAACCCTTCCACTCAGGGACGATGAACAGGGAGGCATCTAGTGGATAATCGAGAAGGTGTTTAGGTGTTGTTAAGGAGTCTCTTGATGATTTTTCCCCCCTCTTCAGTAACTAGGCTTATTAAAGTCCCAAGGTGAAGCATAAATGGAACTTGTTTAATTTTGAAATTTCTTTCATGTCTTGGGAAAATGTTTACTGATGTCTACTCCAGGTCAGGTGCTCTCATACAGAGGGCGTGCGAATCGTTGTATGTGATACTAAGTTGTATTGGTTTTGCACCTAAAATGAGACAGCATTTAGACACTTAGAGATCGATACTTGAGCCAGTGCAGACAAAGCGAGTGAGGAGATACCCTTGACTTGGAAATCTCTATTTGCTATACATAAAGAATGAGATCTCTAGAAACAGCTACAGATAAGAAGCATAGCTATTGGAATGTGCTTCTCTTTCAAGAACCTCCAAGAACTGGGGCGAAGCATATGCTGTTTCCGCCTCGCCAGTTTTGCTTTCTGATAAGCCATTTGTTCTCCAAAGGCTTGCCTTTCTCCTGCCTGAGCTTACACATTTAACCTACTCCAGCTGGAACATCCTAAAGATTACTAAAGTCACAAATTTTGCTTTGTTTTGACCAGAAGTACCGCGGCTGATTTCACGGTTTTTGCATTTGTTTACAAAGCTTAGTTCTATTGCTGTTCTTCAGTCAGCAAACATCATTTTGCACAGAAAGAGGTGTATTTCATTCTTGAAACTAGGTCACATTGTTATCGCCACAGAGAAGCAGCCGTGTTTTCAGAACACTAGTTCTTGCACATCTATTGGGGAAGAAGGGTAGTTGCCATGGTGATCTCAGTCTCTAGAGGGGATGCGGTCATGGCCTTATGCATCCCACTAGTTTGGAGAGCCACCCCCCCCCCCCCGAAAAGGATTTCCTTCCACGGAAATTGCTCAAGTGAAATCGAGAGTTTAATTTCTGCAGCTCAGATATGCCATAGCTTTGATTTGTACTCTTAAGGACTTTGATTGAAAACAATTAGTATGCATGGATTTTTGTGATTTTCCTTAGGTATGAGGTTAAATAGCTTCCATATTAGCTATTCCATAAAGTACTGTCAGACATGCAGAATACTGTGTTCTCATATGCACATAAGCTGTCAAACTTGACAGCAACCCAGTCCAACAAGATGTCCAGTGTATCTATCAGTGTTTGCCATTTCAGACTTGCATATATGACCTTGCTTACAGTGAACCCTCCTGCTACACACAGTTACGCAAAGCTGTTTGCTCTGTGCTAGTCGAAGGACTGCTGCTCATGTGTAGAGTACTCATGTCACAGACCTCCTATCAGTTTGCAGTCAGTAGTTCTGAACGAGCAGTTGCTCAGAGTGCAGACTGATGTGTGAAGACTCTTTCTAGGATGGAGACTGCACATTTGTGCTGCAGCTGTGCTTAATGGTTATCAGTTTGGCATGCAGTATGATTGCTTGGAGGGAGAACACACAACTTTGGACCCTTTTTGGCAGTGTTGCAGTAACTAAGGTACCTGCTGCTGAAGTAGATCATCTGAACTTAATTAGATGTGCCGCATAATTAGCAGTGGAGGAAACCTAGGGAAAATCCTTGTGGACTGTGATTTATTTTGCCAAATGTAAGCATGTTCGTTTGGGGGACTGAGAATTGAAAATGTTGAAATTCAAATGTAACGGAAACCACACACACACACACACACACACACACACACACACACACACACACACTGAGCTTTAAGAAGCAGTACTTTCCTGGGGATGACTGGAATGCCTGCCCCAGACAACTGGGATCTGTTTGTTTCCATGACGAAGATGGCCCTATCTGTACACAGCACTGTCCACTTGATAGCCCTTATGTGTGTTCAAGTAGCTATCAGTTTCTAACGAGAGCCCACGGCCACTTAACAGTCACCCAGTGCCAGCTCTGAGGCCTTTGCCAAAAAGCACTAACTGTTGCTGGCATGTATGTCTGAGGCCAGAGGACATGTGCTTCACCTGTATTTTGTGACATTTAAGAGTGATGCAATTATAGTGACCTGTCTCTGGTTATAGTTGGAAAAAGAATAGCACTTAATTCTCAAAAAAACCCCCCATTTATCTAAGTACTTTAGAAATTTGGTTCTGTGGTGTTAAAGTCCTAAAAAATGAGTTAATTGTGTAGAACAGCTATAAAATATTTACTGTGAGGAGATTAAATTCCATTTTCCAATTTAAGTTAAGGCTGGTATAAAACTTGTAAACTATGTTTATTTAAAATACTTTCCCAGCCTATCAAAAAGTTGTCACATTTTATACAAAATGCTTGGCTACATAGATTCATCATGACTGTATCATGAGAAAATAAATGAAAGAGAGCAGGCTTCATTTTCTAATGACATGCTTCAATGCTTTAATTTATGATGGAAGCAACATCACCCAGCCTGCCACAGGCCGAAATCCAAGCTGAACTTTCACAGTCGGCCTTAGCACATACTCTGCACCAAAGCAAGCTGCCCAGTACTGCCTGGAAACAAATCCCTCCCATGCATGCCCTCCCGTGCATACCTTCCATGCATGCCCTCCCATGCATGCCCTCCCATGCATACCCTCCTGTGCATGCCCTCCTGTGCAAATCCTCCCATGCATGCCCTTCCGTGCATACCCTCCATGCATGCACATCTTCAAAGATTCCCAGGCCTGAAAACCCAGCTGCCTAATCAGAGTGCCGCGTGGTCCTCAGTGCCCCCTCCCTCACAACAGGCTTGCTGGGAACTTCCTCACTTCTTATACTTTAAAATCTCTCCAGTGGACTTGAGATAAACTCTTCCCATTCGCAGGTGCTGTGGTGGCTCTAACTATAGAATTACTTTGCATCTAACAATCTTCAAGCACTTGTAAATTTGATCTTTAACCTTGCACCTGAGATTAGCCAGGAACTCTGGCTCAAAATATTGGCCATGTGTACCTGTGTGATGCTGGCTGCTCACTCTGCCCAGACTCACTTTCTTACTTTTCACCGCTACATAGAAGTGTTGAACAGATTAAGTGAGACTGCATAATCATTATACTCATTTATTATCAGGTGGGAGTATCTGTTTACCCTGAATTACTGCGAGTTTTGCTTCTCTGCGTGCTTACGCGAGCTCCTTTCTTAGAACCATAGGCTCATGGACAGTTTTATTTTTTCTGCATTCCTCTGTGTTGGCTCTCTGGCTGTTGACTACATGTGTTGACTGT
Source organism: Rhizomys pruinosus (assembly GCA_009823505.1). Taxonomy (NCBI): domain Eukaryota; kingdom Metazoa; phylum Chordata; class Mammalia; order Rodentia; family Spalacidae; genus Rhizomys; species Rhizomys pruinosus. Next base: position 1,722,952 of record VZQC01010065.1, on the reverse strand, counting down.
ACACCAGACTGTGTATATGCTCAGATACATCATTAGCCACGCCTATATGACTGATATAGAAACCGCCTTGTGGCCTCTTGAGGGAGTCAGTATTTTGTGTCTTAGAAACAGATTCTTCATTGAGGAACCTGGTTGAATTTATCTAGCTCCACACCAAGTAGATTTTTAAAAATAAAAAATTCTGACCCATCCAAATAAAATATATGAATATTCCCCTTTTGTATGAACTACTAATTTAGCTCACCTAAACTTATTTAAAAATGTTTTTCATGGAGATTTCTACTCATATTTTTACACTTTAAAAGTATGCAGAGCCAGATTCCAGTTTCTACCTACCGATTTGTTAGTTGAGCTATGGTTTATCATATTCATTGGAAATTTGTCTGCACTAAAGAAACAGTACAGACTGGGAAGGATATGTGCAGAATTGGATTTATCCTATCAGCACACCATTTTCTCAATTATCAGAGTGAAGAATGAGAGGTGTATTTTCCCCTTAATGCTAAGTTATCTTCTGATTCCTGAAATTCTTTAACATGAAAATTGTATGGATACAAATTCATATTCAACCTGAAAAGGGTCTGTAAGAAATACCAACCAATTTTAAAGGCAGAAACACGGGTGTGTAAACACAGTAGAGAGGAAAAAATATATTGGATTTTGCACTTTATTTTAATTGGCCACTAGCAAGCATTGTAGTGTCTAGATTTGTTTAATATGCAGGTTAACCCGTATCACATTACCAGAGCCCTCTGTGTGTGAATTAAGAGGGTATTTACAGCCCTTTTTTTCTAACTCTGGTTACATATTCCTACCACAGATCCGTTTGGTTTGTAAATGTTGAAGCACATAGCTTTAGGAGCACTGAGATAACTTTACAAATAGGAAGTCAATGACCAGTCAGCAGCAGGGTCAAGTTTCTGATCACTGTCACTCAAAGCATTGTTGATAATATATCACATTTATTTCTGCTAAGCTTTATCGATAAAATTACAGTAGTCTAGAGACCAGAATGAATTGCTGAAGAGTAAGTTTAATTGATTCAATAAAATTAAACTTGAAAGGTTTTGCTGGGGTACTCTGAATTAAACATTGGCATTGCCTGTTGACATCATGGAAACATAGAAAGGTTGCCACTGTCCCCATTGTCTAGTTTATTTTTTTGATGCTTAGCAAGTTGTTTTGACATTCTTTCAAACATAAACAATAATGTATAAATGTAACATTTTTAAAGAGAAGGAAAAATAGTTAAAAACCTTAATGTTTTATCAAGACCATAATTCTCAAAATAACAAATATTCTAGCTATAAAAAAAATCCAGTTTCTGGGGCTGGAGAGATGGCCTAGCGGTTAAGAGCGCTGACCGCTCTTGCAGAGGACCCGGGTTCGATCCCCAGCACCCACATGGCGGCCGAGAACCGTCTGTAACTCCAATTCCAGGAGAACTCCAGTTCCAGGGGAATCCGACACCCTCTTCTGACCTCCGCGGCATTGCACGACATGGGTGCACAAACCTGCATGCAGACAGTACATTCATACACATACAGAAATAAATAAAATTAATAAAAAATTAAAAAAAAATCCAGTTTCTTAGACTTTTTACAAAGACAATAGCAGTTGGAGAGGAGTCACTTTTATTCTTTTTAGTTTCACTTTATAATTAGTCTTGAAACTTCAAAACAGGTTGCAAAACTATGCTAGTGACAAACCCTAACCAAACTCACACTGTAGGTTCAGCTGGTCAAATCCTAAACAGTATATTTTCCTGTCAGGAGACAAAGGAAGCATCATCAGGCCTGGGGAAATAATGCCTGACTTCTGAACGCTATTTGGTGGTGTTAAACTGCAACACGAAAAATTTTGTGGAAAAATCATGCAGAGAAACACAACCTTGTGAGATCACCAAAAGTCACTTTCAGGAGGATTTTAAATGTCCCCTGTGCCAGGCGCACCAGGGATCCTACCTTATGGAGAGTGGTTTGCTCCCGAGGGGACCCGGAGTTGCCGACCTCTTATGTTTGTCATTATGTGCCCACATTCTAAGGAAATTCCATTTTTCAAAGTCGCTGCTGTCTTGCTCCGTGCTCTGTCTATAGGAAGAATTTGAACTATAAAATTTGAGAAGCTTCAGCGTCTGTGGAAATTTGAGAGCGCTTTCCTCCCCTTTCCCGAATATAACATATTTTAACAAAAGCATTACATCGCAGTGCATTTGAAATGTCAAAACCTGCACCTAGTGCATCGCAAAGAAATCCAAACTTTAGGCTTTGAAACTGTAAAACCCTAAACATCCTCAGAGGCTGACTGCAACCAGAAAATATGCTGCAGGAAGATTTAAGGAAGAAATTAATTTTTATTCATTGTTTCCCATGCTGTTATTTGGTTGAAAATAGTGACGGGCGCGGGTCATAATTCAAGACTGCGGTGGAGAATTCCCGAGCAGGGTCCGACCTTCACAGGTACTACCTGGGAAGTCAAGGTGGTTTTGATGAGTGTTAGGTATTGTGTTTTTGATGGCTGTTAAGATATATGAAAATTAAAATGAGTTAATATTTTAAAATGCTTGCATGTTGCCCCTGGCCCATCTAAGTATGGTGTAGTGTTTTTAAAAAGTTATTTTGAATAAATTATAATTGACAGAAATGAACTGTTAGGTCTTTTGCTTTCACTTAGCTCTTATTTTAAAATTGCAAAGTTTATAACATTAATTTTGAGAAACAGCAATCTAATCTCTATGGCATAACAAATTTTAGGTTAATATATGAAGCATTGATTTAATGTTAAATTTTTATTTTAAAATCTGTGCTACTTCAGTTTCTACAGGCAGTATATCAAAATTCATTGAGATTTTTGTATTAAGATGTTTATGTTCTGACACAACCTGACTTTGAACCATGGAGCTTTTTTTTTTTTGCCTACTTCAATACCATCCTCCAACCTTGTTTTAGGAGGCTTGGCTGTATCCAGGGAAACCCATGTAGATCCGAAATAATATTTCTTCCCAACTTCAGAAAATAAGCTTCCATTTTAAAAATAGAATCATAATTTAAGTTAAGAAACCCAATTTCAGATTCAGTTCATTCTTTAAGTAGCTGAAAGAAATCTTGAAAAAAGCTTATAGCAAATCACCAGTAATTTGCATGAAATAGGAAGAAATGGAATCCTTTTAAAGTCATCAGACAATGAAGATATTTTGGTAAAGTTAAGTAATAGAGGTCTCAGAGTTTAGTTTAGTCAGGATTATGATTTTTGCACATAGAACCTTTGCCGAAATAGTTTGGCTTAACAATAGTATTTTTTGCCTTCATACAAATCTGGATAAAATTATATTATTCATATACTGTCCTATCTAGTTAAATTGTTACAAAAGTTTCAAAAGTACCAGCTCTTAGTGTCAACAAATGTTTGTGGTCTGCATCCTGTGTCCCCAGTGTTGGAAAAGGAGACATCTGCATTTAGAGGGGCATACTGTTAATTTGGGGTTAGTAGCAATGTTGACTTCTTAAGAGTAACTGTTGTAGATAATATCCCCTAGAAAATTGACACATAATAATATGTATATATGGTTTATGCTCTGTTTCAAAAGGAGGGTACATACTGTTTAAAGCATTAGCTTAAGTGAATTGGTGAGATTGTATTTATTTAATTCAGTAATGAAATTAGTTTGGGGTTGCTGGCAAGATGCCTTGCAGGTTTCTGTGACTCATTTGCAGAGAAAGTGTGATTCAAGACACCAGAATCATTTTTTTTTCTCATCTGTTAAAACTCATGTTTTGACTATGGGCAAATTTTCATGGAAGATTTAAAACACATATTCTGTGATAATATTTGGAAGTTGGGTGTTGTCTAACCTTACATAAATAGGACTAATACAAGTTCCTAGACTTGAAAGCTGTCTACTATATGTATTTTTGGAAAACTAGCTTCATTTTTCATACGTTTTTAGTATTTAACTTTTGCATTTCTAATTAAGAACACTAGGCAATTAATTGCATTTAGAAGCAAAGCTGCTGTTTTAGTCATTTACTAATTAGCAAGTACTAAATGATACTGGGGTTTAAGTTTAAAATGTAAACATAATCACAAACCACTTCAAGCTGTTTCTTGTATACTGTCCAAGAGAACAAATGACAGTTCCATGATGTATCTGCCTAGCTCAGGACTCACTTCACATGTGGCTTTGTCTGGTCCCATCCTTACATAAGATGTATTCTGCAGTTGAAATCCTTACGGTGACATGGACACCATCAAGGTGCCATCACACCTGCAGGGTTTTGTTTGCAAAGTAAATTAAAATGAGAGTTTCTGGGTTTCAACCTTGAAATTAAGTTGTGGAGTTGTTTTTCTTTGTTAAAATATAAAATCCTGATTTATTGGATCCTTCAAACAACTTTGACTTAAAATGTGTTTCTCCCTGTCTCCTTTCTTGGAATTCTGAAAGTGCACAGAAAAATTAGTTTATAATTTTCCAGAAAATTGTCCCAGTCTATCCTAGTACACTCACTGCAAGGACATAGCACACATATAGAAAAGACCTAATGGGTTTCTGCCCCCACTTGAACCTCACGACTTCCTAGCTCATGACGGTGTGACTTGCACAATGGGCTGCATCCAACTTTCTGTCACTTGAAGAACTAAGTAAAAATTATGCCAAATTCTTCTTAGAAAGAAATATGAGCGTGGAATGGCCTTGAAGTAAAAAACAAACAAAAAGCAAATGGTTGTTTTAAAGACATACCAAATGGTACAGTCTTTACTGACTAATTTTCAAAGTGTGTAGCCTTCATCACAGAAGCGGCTCCACTCAGAACCCGCGGGGCTCCTACATACCCATGGGGCTCCACTCAGAACCCTCCGCACGGCGATGCTTTGCTTTTCCGTGGTGTTTTACGTGGAACACTTTATTTTAGGGTGTGGGGTATTTTAACCGGTTCTTGAACTCCGAATTTACCTGTCCCTAGCTTTAGACCTAGCAATTAGTGCCCAGGCTCCCTGCTCTCCACCAGGGGGCAGCACAGGACCCTGACTTGCCCTGCGCTCTGAGTGCGGCAGGCTCTGCTAGCCCACTTGGCAGTGTCCACTGGCCTTCATGGAGTGCTTACATACATATTTAGGGTGATTTCTTACACTTTTTAAGGGTTTGTTAAGTGCTCAGTAGGAAGTAGCTGTTTGGGTCTTATGCTGTAACTCCAATTTGACTGTTCTGTGTATCTGAATCTTGGTCTCCAATGCTGATTTGGCCTATTCTTTCAAATATGTTTTATTATAAAGGACTTATTTAACTTGGAAATTTTAAGGGGACAATGACAATCTAGCGATTATTGAGCATTATGACATGTCAGTCATCCTATCAAGTATTTTCATATGTCACTGCACATCTAAAGAGGCCAATAGGCGAGAGTTAAAATAGAAAAATACAATAATGCAAAAATGGTGAGTTCTTATTTTTTTGTTGTTGCTTATAGAGATTTGGAGACGTTAACCCAACAAAGACTCTTCAGATACAATTCCAAATCCCACGCTGTGTCAATTATATTACGCAACCTTACCGTAAAAACAAGAAGGGTGATTGTTGCGGATGATCGAAGCCACAGCATTCTGGAATGCCTGAAACACTTCAGATGTGTCTCTTGTGACTCTGACAGGATGGTTAGCGGCTGGTGGGCTTAAATTTTTAATGGAGTAAATGAGGTTACATATTGCGAAGCCTTGAGGGAATCTATGAAATCCATAGCATATGCATTTGTGCAAATACACATAGCATATGATATATTGCTCTTTGTCTATTTTCATTGCAGTAACAAAATACTTGAGACTGAGTAATTGTATAGATGATCGAAGTTTTGTGGTTCTGGAGGCTTGAAAGGCCAACTGCATTGTACCAGCATGGTTCAGGTATCTGGTGAGGGTTGTGTTGTTCTGCATCATGGTGGAGGATATTGTGGCTGGACCCAGCATGTGTCCTACGTGCAATCTCTCTTCTGTTTATGAAGCCACTGCTGCCATCATGGGGGGCCCTCATGACCTCTAGTCTGTGTCCAGAGACTCCACATCCAAATATTACTGACATGGGAATTAGGAACATTTCTAGTATATGAACTTTTAGGGGACATATTTGAACAATTACAGTTACATACAGCAAAACATAGGCATAAATGCAATATAATTAAAATAGCAATAATATTTAGCTGGGTGTGGCGGTGTACTTCTTTAATCCCAGCACTTGGGAAGCAGAGGCAAGCAGATCTCTGTGAGTTCAAGCCTGGTCTATATAGTGAGTTCTAGACCAGCTGGGACTACAGGGAAACCCTGTCTGAAAAAGACTAAAAAAACACACACACACACACAAATGTCAATAATATTTATCTTAAACTGGAATGGATTGAATTCTGCAAATTTCTAATTATTTTCTCTTACCTGCTAAAAAATTTGAAGAATCTGTCTTTTCTGATTTCAATATATTTTGTTTTATAAAAACAAAACAAAAACATAAGTTTGTGTTTTTTAGAAATGAAGATAACTATTTTTTCCCTTATCCAAGACCTGAGTGGTTTGGAATTATCACACAGTGCTTGCTTCCTCTTCTGACTGTTGCACACAGTGAAGTCCAGATGGCTAACTTGTAAACAACTGGAGCTATGCTAGCTCAGGTCACTCAGTAGAGCTTGGAGCTTCCTAGTTCCCGGACATCTGCTTCTTGCCTTGGGTGCTACCTTTATTCATGCTTGGGATTTCAGTCTCTTTGCATGTCATACAGCCTCCTCCCTGCCTACGATGTTCGAGAAGTTTCTAAGGCTGGATTTAGCACATTATGCCTCCTAAGCCTCTGTTATAAAGCAGGATAACCTCCATCTACCTTCCCTTCTGCCTCTCTAAAATTCCCAATTACTGCTGTTCTCAAAAGTAATATATTTAGGGCCAGCAAAATGGCTGAGGAAGTAAAGGCACTTGCTCTATGGCCCGGGTGTAGTATCATGTGGTTATAACAGACAGAGACTTTTTGAAGGGTTAGTAACCTATATTAGTCTGTAGGTCTGCAAATGAGATGCAGGCATTTGTTTTTCAAAGTGTGTGTGTGTGTGTGTGTGTGTGTGTGTGTGTGTTAGTTTCTGGCAATTTGTGTTAGTGTGTGTTAATTTGTGTGTTTTTATTGTGTTAGTTTCTGATAATTTGTGTGCGTGTTGTGTCTTAGTTTATGTTAATTTGAGTGCATCAGTGTATGATAGTTTGTGTTAGTATGTGATAATTTGTGTGTGTATATTAACTTGTGTTTGGTTTGTGGGTTTTGTGTGTGTGTGTGTGTATGTGTGACCTCAGCATGAAAATCCAATGCTGAGCTAAGGTGCCTTGTTTGAACAGAAGTTTAAAGAAATATACTCATGTGTGAATCATTTGCATAGAAGTCAGTTCATTGGGCACCAGAACAGCTGCTTGATTTGTTCTGATAATTTATTTCTAATTGCTTTAAAATAAGCTTAAATTGAAGTCTATGGAAAAAATAACTTAAGACACTTTATTACTAGACTTCAGTAAGTAAAATGTTAGAATTTCAAACTGTTTCAACACTTGGTTGGTTGTGGGGTATGTCTTCATAAAACTTCATTCACGGTTTTCTGTCCCAGAATTATCTTCTGTGATTTTTACAGTGCACTTATATGATCATAATCCTACTTGATAATCATCTAATGCCGTCTAATTTACAGTGAAGTGAGTGAAGAAAACCTACCCATAAAATTATAAATTTCTGTAACATAAAATACTTTTATTCAGATTAAAACTGGTTCTTTGCTCTTTATTTCATTGTCACTTGATGATAGAGTCACTGCTGTCTAAAAGCCACAAATAATTTTTATAAAATATGAAATGGATCTTTTTTTTTCCCCCTTGCTGTTCCCAGTCTCAGAGGGTAACACTGGTCATAGTTCAAGTGTGGCTGAGTTGCTTTTCTGTGTGGGTGCAAACATATAGATGACTTCCTGGAAAAAACAAAGCTCACATTCTTGAGTTAGGAGCAGTGCTCTGTGATAAAGATCGAGTTTGGTGAAGTTCGTCATTATGTTAAAAGGAGTCGTGTTAACAAAAACACTGACAGGTGATTTTCTGGTAGATTAGCTTTCCAAGTTTCAGCTTAAGCAATATAGTTAAACCAGAGGCGTTTAGTGAAATAGTTTGCCTTTCACTTTCTGTACTGTGCCGTGTCCACAGCTAACTCGTTTACAAGCAGCACAATATTCAAGGAAGCTAGAAAAATGCCAGTGTATTCTAAAAGAAATCTGAGTTAATCTCAAGTTGACCATTTATAGATCTTTAAAATTCCTTGTTATGGTGAAGAAACAGCTCATTCCATGTGTCTTTTCATTTTGGTTTTAGCAGTGGATTGTCTTAGGTGGTGCTTTAACCATGTGTTCGGTGCTGAGGTTGTTTATGGAGAGTTTCTGTTGCTGCACACTGTACCCATGATTAGCATTGGTTCTATGAGTCCTGCTGGTTCATGGGGCCACGAAGAGGGCTGTGCATGTCCAGCTGATTCTCTTGGAAGCTTACTTGTCCTATTCCCCTGTCCTTTCTGTCCCCATTACATTTGTCACTGAAAAAAAAAAACAAAACAAAACACAATTTGGACTGAAGACAGGCATCAGGGTTTACTTATGCAAAAACTATCTGGTAAAATGAAAATTTAAGAATTACTACAAATTGTATGAATCTTTAGGATTCCTCTAATCCTTTGGGAAGTAAGGCAATGTATAAATACATAAATTTAAAGTTAAGGGTTTTGTTTTAGGTATTAGTGATAAAAATTCACATTATTTTCCTTAAGATGGATTCATCACAATTTTTTTCAGTTTAATCTTTAAAAATTTTGATATTCAAATTTGAATATGAAATAATTTGGGGCACTGTTATATTGGAGTTGAGTTTCACATGTTTGAAGCTGACTCCTATCTTCATGGAGCTCATAGTCAAAGGACCTGACTACTGCCGTGCACCATGGCTAGGGCTGTCACCATGGGAGCTCAGGCAGCAGCCCCTCTGTCACCTGCGTGTGCACTGCAGGAAGGTCATCCAGATGAGGTGACCTGGAAGGTGTCATACACCAGTCAGGCAAAGGGCAGTGGACTGGGGGTGGGAGTGAGTAGCCAGGAAGCAGAACATGCACAAAGTCTGCTGTGAAGAGCAGGAAGGACAGCCTCGTACCCCACAGACATTTGGAACACAGCACCGTCATGGACGTGAGCTATGAAAGCAACACACATTCACTTTACATTAGAAGATAGAAGCAATGGGAGAAAGCGTGTGTCACTGCTAACTAAGCTGCAGGCTAAGTACCATGTCAACTCTGCTGGGTTGCTGTCTTGCTTCACTTTAGCAGTCTCAGGAAGTGTGTGATTGATGAATTCTTAGTTCAGCTCAGGAGATGGATACATATATGGTCATAATGCACACATGCATATGCAAAAGGCTTCTAAGCCAGGCTGGGATTGCATCAGCATGCTGTTCATACCTGCTTTTAAATTGCAATATTCTTAGATATTTTGATAGGCGTAGATGTGATTGTGTTTTAAGCAGTTGCATTATTTTAAGTGGAAATGTTTTATTTCTATGATTGAAAATATATTAAAGCCAGCTGTCTTGGTTCTCTGTAGGAAGAGTGTTTCCTGAACCTTGAGGCTCCAATATCCAGAGTATGTGGCTATGATACTCCATTTCCTCACATTTTTGAGCCATTTTACATCCCAGACAAATGGAAGTGTTATGATGCCCTTCGGAAGATGATCAACTATTGATCACAGAGGTAGGTATTTCCCGATGTGAAAGAAGTTGACCTGGGCAAGTGATACTTATGTCCTGTTGCCAGGAACAACACTGTGTCTTGTATTCTGGTAATCAGCAACTTTCAGAACAAAGTGTTTCTTCAGAAAAACATTCAAGCCTCTGTGAGCATACTGACACTTAAGACGAGTGTGGGGGCTATGTACATGAACCACAGATAACATTCAGGGTGTTGGCATTAAATAACCAAGTATACTTTATACTTCCATTGTTCCAATTTCACCCCTCATTTTTCTGTATTTTCCAGCTGTTTTTAATTGTCCCTATGTGGGGGTAATTTCTGTTATTTGAGAGTAGCCTCTCAAGCACCATTGACTGAGGCTCCAGTTGTTTATAATATGATTCATAACATTCAGAAGTTTACCTTTATGTTATTTCAGGGTTTTGTTTTTTTTTTTGAGGAATCTCTTTATTTTTCATGTAAGGAGAAATGTTGGCTAAGGACCAAAGCCCAGCATTGCTACCGTTTCCAGACCCTTTTTTGGCAAGTGAGTGTTTTTGTTTTGGGGGGCACATTTGTTTTATTTTGAAACTAGGTCTAAAGCCATGGCTTAGGCTGGCCTTAAGCCCCCTGTCCTCCTGCCTCTGCCTCCCAAGTGCTAGGAGCACAGATGTGTGCCACCACACCCAGCTTGTGAATGTTTTATAAATATTGGATGATAAATGACATTTACTCCTAGTGTTTTCTGAGTCGGGGCTTGTCGGGCCTGTCAGCAGTGCTGTTCTAGAAAAAAATGAATGTCACGATGAGCTATTTGATTTTCAGGCTTTTAATATAGAAGTTACTATTCCTGACACTTTGCTGCTGAAGTGTTCCAAATGAAGAAACAGGATTGGAGGCTTTATATTTTAATAACTAAGTTGTCTAAAAAATAATAATACTGCATTTTGAAGAACCAAGATCTTTTGGAAGTTAGGGGAGAATAAGCTCTACCCAGTAACACAGTCAATACCTTTTACAGAAAAAGAAAGTTATATTCTTACATATTACAAATGGTTTATAGAACTAGCTTTTGTAAAGCCAGAGAAAGCATTTGTGCAAATCATATCTCCATCTGTCACTATGTTACTACAACTCCCAGGTTCATCCTTTGCTTTTGAGAATATTATTAGAGGAGTCAGGGGTGTTGGCACACAGCCATGCAGCTAGAGAGGCTGTATTTCTGTAGTCTCTTAACACCTATGAAAGCAGTGGCTTTTTTCAGTAAGTAGCCCTTATTGCTGGTTAGAGACCCATAACCTCTGTACAGAGGCTGCATGCATGGACAGTCAAGGAAAACTACTTTAAAGCATTGTGCTCTTGGCTTTAAATTTGGTTATATATTTGTTTTTAAACATAGGAGAAGTATTTAAACCTATGCTGAAATAGGATAGCTTTTTAAATATATAATAAAAATAATATAATTAAAGAAAGTAAGCATGTCCAGAGCTAAGAATGTTTATAATTGTTATTAATTTCTTTTACAGAAAACCAGGAAGATTATGAATGTGGAAAAATATGGAAATATTTTTTTCTGAAATTTTAAAATATTTCTTCAGACTTATTTCTTCTCAAAATTACAGTTTTATGAATTGAACTGTCATGGATATTGGCTGAAAAGCTGCAGATTGCTTATTGTATTAATCAGAGTGGATCAGTAGTTTCCCTTGAGCATTTCTGATGAACTTCTTGGAGTGCTCTGTGGGTGGTAGTCTTATGAACTATTTTAATGACTGTAAGTTTTAGGTGTGGTGTTGTACTCAATAAAGCAGAGTCACTTTCCTTCAGGTTGTGTGTGTGTGTGTCCTCTTTTTCAGTTAAATAAAAAGGATTTTCATTGCAGAATAATAGGTTGCTAAGTTCCTAACTGAATTTGAGTCAAAGTGAAATATTTATTCTAGAAATGCTGATTTTTCAACTTTATTGTATTTGGTTTAATTCTTTATGGTCGAGATGGTTTTGTGCTGGCAAAACTTTCGGAATGTTTTTCTCCGTCCTTCCCTCTTACTTCAACAAGATCACTGATGGTCCTGGCTTAGGACTGAGTTACTCCCTGTGCTCCCATTCCTTCCTCTGGGAACTGGACAGCATCATCCTCTTCAAAACTACCAAGCTCTAGCTGCAATCACAGTTGTGCTTTCAAAAACATCATGTGTGCATGTGTTTTATATTCTTGTATAGATAAACAAAACAGTAAAATCAGCAGCAGCAGCAGCAGCAAGTGGGTTCTGACTGGAAGAGCCTCCTTGACTCCAACATCGCCAGAGCCTCACTATTTTCTCTGCTTCTCATTGTAGTTCTAGAACCCCTGCAGAGCCATCACCATATCCCGTTCTTGTCTCCCCTCTCCTCCTATGGTCCCAGAAGAGCTAACTCACATGGGAATTGGCAGAAAGGTACACAGAGAGAAGAAGAGAATCCCAGGTCTCATAATTTCTACTGCCTATAAGCACTGAGGAAACTGAAGATGTCCTTATAGTAACAAATGTATGTTACTTTAAAACTGGAATTTAGAAAGCTCTATCCTATTTATTTTTTACCAGCAACTGTAGAAGACTATGGAAGGTAATATTGTTAGATATTGCCACAAACTTTGAGGTAAAGAGAAGGTATTTTATCACAGACTCTAGATGCAGCGGGTTGATTGTTGGTTAGAGGTGAAAATAAAGCTCTGTCCTTGGAGAGAAACTAGAAAACAATGTACAAGAGAAGATGGGAAAAATGTAGATTGTCAGCTACAAATCTGGAAAAGTACTGAGTCCAGTTGGCTTATTGAACAGGGCATTCTCCATTTAAGATGCCAGACCCTCTGTGGACTTTGTCTTTGTTCTTTATTCTCCAGCAGGTCCAAGATGCCCTGCAGGGAGGTTTACATCCACAGAGCTGGTCCAGGAAAACAGAAGACATAAGCAATCAGCCACGTCTTGGGCCTGTATGCATCCTACAAGGATGCTACTTGAATTAATTTCTTCATTTGATGCTACTTATGATTATGTGAAACACTATATAAGTAAATATTTGCTTTGTACCTTTTAATCCTTTTTATTCTATTCATTTTGAGAATTTCCCCTTAGCTATTTAAGCCTTTGCTTCTGTAACTGTTTCAAAAATGGCACGTATATGGGTGAGTCTGGGGAAAGTCTGTGCACTAAGTACTGGCATCTGAGATCATCACCCCTGCTCTACCTGACCCCACAGGTCCTAGCAGCAAATATGCCCTTTCTCCCCAAGATAAACGGCTCACAGATAATAGCTCATCTCAACTAAAGATATACACATCTGTATGATTGTCCAAAACACATTATTTTTATATAAAGCAAATGTTCTTTGTTGTACAAAAAAGGAAATAGTTTCGAGATGGCACTTGATGCTAAATGGTTGCCACTCAAATTCTCTACCACTATAACGTGAGCTTCTGCAAGTCTGCTCCCCATGGAAGCATGGTTCCACTTGCTCCTTTCCCCTTAAAAATATAACATCCATGTTCTATGCAACTGAGAGGCAATCTATGTAGACAGGCCCATGTGCATTCGAAAAAGCAGGATGATTGAGACCATAAAGGTACATTGGGTTAAAATCCTATCATCTAGGGCTGGAGAGATGGCCTAGCGGTTAAGAGCACCGACTGCTCTTGCAGAGGACCCGGGTTCGATCCCCAGCACCCACATGGCGGCTAAGAACCGTCTGTAACTCCAATTCCAGGAGAACTCCAGTTCCAGGGGAATCCGAGACCCTCTGACCTCCGTGGCATTGCACGACACGGGTGCGCAGACCTACACGCAAATAGTACATTCATACACATAAATAAATAAAATAAAATTAAAAAAAATCCTATCATCTAGGAACTCCATGTGGCTCTGGAAGAAGCCCATAGAGGTGAACATGGAGATTAAAGAAGCCCCTTTGTCCCTAGCTTGCCTGCAGTGGACGTGCGGTTTCTAGCTGCTAGTGTCCCTCCCCCACCCATCTAGTAATAGCACAGCTGTTTGTTCAGAAAACACCCTTCCCCCACCACATGTGGTTCAGTAGGCTGCCAGTCCTAGTCCTGTCATCATCACCACAGAGATGGCCCTGACCCAGACGAGCCAAGTACTCACCATACAAAGTCCGGTCACCGGTGCCGAAATCCATGCCTCAGCCTTGTCTGTGGTACTATGCTCTAAAGACTGGTTAGCTGTCTCCTATGTGTTGCATGCACTCCTGGGGATGCAGCTGATGGATGTTAGCCAGAAAGACAGACTGTCGGCCTCAGCTCAGTCCTTGGCTGAAGACTAAGGAGCACCATTCAAAAAGAGTCCTGCTGGAGTTAGAGGGACAAGTGGGAGTTGGTGATCCTCATCTTCTTCCCTGGGCTGTCAGACCTAGAAAGTGATGGAGAGTATTCACATATGGACACAGATTTAGGCAAAACCTCTCTGAACCTATTTACTGGAAGACATTACTGGAAAGAAATGGGGGAGAATCAAGAGCAGCATTGAGGAAATTATAGGTGAATGAACTGAAGGTGAGAATGGGAATGCACAGAGATGTGCGTGTGTCTAAACATCCTAAAACCTCGATATTGTAAGAATAAATGGGGCTGAAGAAATGGCCTAGCGGTTAAGAGCGCCGACCCCTCTTACAGAGGACCCAGGTTCGATCCCCAGCACCCACATGGCGGCTGAGACCCGTCCGAAACTCCAATTCCAGGAGAACTCCAGTTCCAGGGGAATCCGATGCCCTCTTCTGACCTCCGCGGCATTGCACGACACCGGTGCACAAACCTGCATGCAGACAGTACATTCATACACATACAGAAATAAATAAATTAAAAAAAATAAAAAAAAGTTCTAATCACTTCCTTTTAGTAAAAAAAATATAATTATTTTGCTGCTAAACTTTAGAGTTTAATCATTGTAGTGTTTTTAAGTACGTTGAGAAATTAAGCACTAATAGAACTCGAATGAAACATCATTGCACAGTTTATACTTAACTTGTTAATTTTTCTTAAATATTAAGTGGATACCTGAAAGGGGCCAGGCACTAGGTTATATTCTAAGGTGAGAAGTTAACAGAACAACAGTCTCTAGAACAAAACACAGTCAGGAAATAACAACAAAACTAACACAATTTAAAAAAAAGGATAAATGCCAAACTAACACTGACACTTGAGAGATAGGTAAGATAGATTCTCTGGTTAATCAGAAAGAATTAGAATTAGGTCAGGCTAAGAAACGAAATTAATTAAAAGCTGTTCATCTGAAAGAACATTCAAGTACACTGATATAGAAAGTACACTGATATAGAAAGGTTAAAATTTGGACAGGGAGTACTGGGGAGATTGCCCAGCTGGCAAAAAAGCATGAAGACTTGTGTTTGATCCCCCCACCCTTGTAAAAAGATGGGCACAACGGTGGGTGCTTCCAAGCCCAGGACTGAGGAGACAGAGATAAGAAGATCTCCGAGCCTTACTGGCCAGCCAGTCTAACCGAATCTGCAAAAGCTCCAGGTTCAGTGAAAGACCGCCTCAAAAATAAGGTGGAGAGATATTGAGAAAGCTATCTGGTGTTGATTTCTGACCTCCATGGGCACATGTGTACCGATATGCAAACATCCACACAAGTACAAATTTGAACAGGAAAAATACTAATTAGGCAAAAAAAAAAATCAATATAATTCATATTAAAGAAAATAATAGACAAAGAGAAGTATGTATACAGTGGACACAAGGAACATTGTGAGAGTGAGACAATTAAATCCTGTACTCTCAAAAGGCAAGCACATTAAAATGTTAGCAAAACCTTATAATTATTGGTGGCATGGACATCACAGTGGTAAAAGATAACACTATATACCAGTTTCAGTTTGTTAGATGGAATGGATTGTAACATGATAGGACACATTAAGTGTAGAAGTAAAAGGAGGGGTAATATATTTTACACTTTTGTTTCTTCACAGAGAATATACAGCCTTTAGGGTAGACAGAGCAGTTAAAATATTTGATCACATCCCAGGGCATTAAAGAAAAATAACAGTAATCTCTCTAAAGGAAAGTGTATTTAAAATGTACCATTTTTCTTAAACCACAACCCAAATTAATAGCAAATATTCCAACTACTGGAAATAAAAAGGCTCCCAGCTTAGTAACTGTGAAACCAAAAAGGAAATGTAAAAGCAGTTACCAAATATTTAGAGTGTAAGCTCACAAATAGGCATAGCTGAGATTTTATGCAGAGGTAAATTCATAGACTTGAGGTCTTGCACATAGAAGACTGGAATTATAAAACTGCAAGAATAAAGGATGGAAAGCTCATGGAGAATGAAAAGTGAAAGTAGAGAGCCCCAAATGAGAAAATAAAGTTTTTCTTTTTCACAAAAAATACTTATTTTATTTAGTGCTGGTAGAGCTATTTTAATGTGATCATGACATGTTGGGCTAATGACCACATAAGGCTGTGTCTGCTTTGACTAATACTGTTGAGGCCCTTTCTTTGAAGAAGAGGGAATGATTTTGTAAACTTGACTAGTTTTTGCATTCAGTATTGGCAGACAAGTCTTCATCATTAGTATATTTTATTTTACCACTTAAATTCAGTAATTCATCAGGGTCTCGGTTTGCTAAAAATCCCTTAGTTCCTTACCTACTAAGTGTTTTTTGTACTATAGGGGAGATCTACTTAGCTACTATTTTATGTACTCTGAGTTCTCATCAGATTCCAGCCTGGCTAACTGCTACTTTATTGTCACAGACCTGTAAGAATGGAACTCCCTGTCTTTTATGAAGCTTCTGCAAGCAGCCTATTGGACAGTCAAGTTCTTATCAGTCTTCATTGTATCATGATGGAGTTTTTCCTGCTTTCCTGATCAAAGTGCCGTGTGAAACTGACATATCTGGTCTTTCCAGACACTAATGAGGTCATCTCTTGCTTTATGCAGTGTTTTCCTCATTTCTTTATAAACTTTTCCATCACGTTTTGGCACAGAACAGTTCATCTTTTTCTTCAGCTTGTATATGGTGGTCACTCTCATATCTGACTCTACTGGGAGATGTTTCATGCATGGCTGTGCAGTTCCTCAAACAGTTTAGCTTTCTGTGTTGTAAGTGCAAATGTTGCCTCTTTTTCTCAGTATTACTCATAGGAATATCTGCAGACCTCTTTTTTGTGTTATTTATGACATTTTTTCAATTATATATATATATATATATATAGATATATATATAGCCACAGAGCAGGAGAATAGAGGAAAAGAACACAGTGGGGGAGGTATGTTGTGGTTCACCCCTTATGGGACATAGAGGGGAGCCACTGTTGAGGTGTTTGACCTGCACATATGCTTTCCTCCCCCCTCCCCTTTGAGGGCATGCTTTTATTGGGGATCTGGGTGAACAGAGAACGTGTATTGCAGCTGGACATTGGATACAAGGGTCTTTTTAAACCTTGGGGGTATTAAATAAGTTGTGTATTATGCACCTGCATTTTGACCCCAACATATCATCGGTGATCATGTCAGTTCTTCCAGCCAGCAGTGAAGACTTGGCAGGATGTAGTACCCTCAACGGCCCTGGCTGTCTGGCCTTGCCCCATTCTGGCAAGTGGAGTGGGAAGATGGGTTAGAGTAAGTCACCAGCACATCAGCCACAGTGAGTGCTTATGGAATCCAAAGTGAACAAATTGGACTGTTTGGGACTTCTTGAATCCACAGATCTGGAGGAATTTATGAATACCTTCCCCGTGGAAGAAGGGTATCATTATCTGACAAGAAATGGAACCCACAGAGGTAAATTAGAACAGTAGGCAAGATGGCAGCAGTTGCGTCCCAGGCTGCCTCCAGTGTTCCATGACCTGAGGAGTCCCTCCAGCGTGCTTTCAGGAAGCCAGCTTTGTTCAAGTTAGGCTTCTGTTGCCTGCAACAAGGCATCCTAAGTCAACCATCCCAGTACATTAAAGAAGAGAGGAGTCCACATGTTTTCAATAAAGCACATTTGGGGAAAACCCTCTATTATTGGGATTAGTTTTTTTCTTGTGCTTGATTTTTTTTTTTAATCTATAGAGACACAAATTAGCTGCAGATATTCTGTTGATGTTAAATGTCTTAACCATAAAGTAAGTGAATTCAGACCTCCAGCCTGCCTCTGCCCTTAGGGAAGTAAGTAGCTTGCAGCATCTGTCCTCTGGAAACCTCGATTGCTGGCTACTTGTGCTGGTGAAGTTCTTAGGCAGTCATAAGACCTTAACCCCTTTTTGACCTTAACCAGAGGCCTGATAATCAGCCCCAGGTTTTGTTTAACAAAGAAATTTTATGTTGCCAGTCTAGTATGAAATTATTTTCTGAAAATCCTTTGTGTAAACTCACATCTACCCTACTTTCATTGAACTGAGTGCTTGCTTTGCCACTGATTTCCTCATTTTTAATCAAGATTTCAAAAAAGTTAGAACAGCATAGTGTCTGTGTTTGCAGCACCCAGCACAAGAATTATAAAGTATAATCCATCTTCTTAGCCTTCTTTTTTATGCTTTTATGATGTTTTGTGTACTTCGGACATCATTTCTCAGTTCCGTTTAGACATATTCCCCTTTCCCTTACCCCACCACCCCACCCCAGATCATGCACTCTGCCATAAACTGTCCTGCATCTTTTCTGTCTTTTTTAAAAATTTTGTTTGTTTTTTTTTTTATGTGTATGAATGTACTGTCTGCATGCAGGTCTGTGCACCTGTGTCTTGCAATGCTGCAGAGGTCAGAAAGGGTGTCGGATTCCCCTGGAAATGGAGTTAAGTGGCTCTCAGCCGCCATGTGGCGTTCTGGGAATCGAACCCAGGTCCCCTGCAAGAGCATCAGCACTCTTAACTGCTGAGGCCACCTCTCCAGCCCTCTCTCAGTCTTTTTTATGTTAGGAATTCACATTTTCCTCCTTTAATTTTATATTACCTAAAATATACATATATACCTTCCACTAATATACAGTAATTACAGAGTCTGAGAGTAAGTGGTGGATCGATTCTAGAGCCCTTAAGAGAAATTTACTTATAACAACATAGTTGCTTTGATCAGAAACAGAAATATAACAATAATTTTGTTCAGCTTGCCTTTCATCTGGGTATTTGGTGTTAGCATCCACAAATGAGGGGACCATCGCTGCTGGTTTTACTTAGCATAATGGCTTCAAGTTCCATCCATTTACCTGCAAAGTTTCATGATGTCACTTTCTTTACCGCTGAGTAGTACTCCATTGTGTAGATGTACTGCATTTTTGTCATCACTCATCAGTTGAGGGGCATTTGGGTTTGGTTCTAGCTCTTTGCTATTGTGAAGAGAGCTGCAATAAACATGGTGTGCATTATCGTTTTTGTGTGGTAGATGAGTCTTGTGGGTATATACCCAGGAGTGGCATGGTTATGGTCAGGTGGTAGGCTCATTTTAAGTCTGTTTTTTTTTTTTTTTTGTCTTTTCGAGACAGGGTCTCCCTGTAGCCCCAATCACTCTGTAGACCAGGCGGCCTTGAACTCACAAAGATCTGCCTGGCCTCTGCCTCCCAAGTGCTAGGATTAAAGGTGTGCCCACCATGCCCAGCTCATTTTAAGTTTTTTAGGGTTCTCCACACTGCTTCCACAGTGGTTGTACAAGTTTACATTCCCACCACATTGGATGAGTGTTCCCCTTTCCCCACAACCTCTCCAGCATTTGGTGTCTTTTGTTTTCTTGATCTTTGCCAGTCTTATTGGAGCGAGATGATATCTGAGAGTGGTTTTAATTTGCATTTCTGAGTGAAATTAGGACCCTACTACTAGTAACAAGTAGTGCTTTTTTTTAACGAGGTTAGTTTACAGTTATTTTCTTTGCCTTTGTTTTGAATTTGGTGTGATTTTTCATAAACTATGGTTTGAAGGGGATTTGGCCTCTACTCCCTTCTCTGCAACTCTCCCCCTCAGCACCCCCCCCCTGCAGTTTAATGAACACACACATACACATATATGATAAAATATGGCCTATAGAGTATGATTTGTGTCCCCCCAATATTCCTCAGTTAGTGCTTTAAAAAAATCTGGGGGCTGAGAGATGGCTCAGAGGTTAAGAGACAAGGCTGCTTTTGTAGATTTGGTTTTGGACTTGGCTTCCAGGATCCTCATGATGTTTAACAGCTGCCTGTAACTCCAGTTCTGGACGATCTGATGCCTTCTTCTGGCCTCCCTGGGAATTGCATGCACAGTACACTTACATACATTAGGCAAAACACTCATACAACACAAAATAAATCTGTCCGGATAGCTAGCTAGTTCCACAAAGCTCTCAGTGCCCTCTAGCTCTGGCTCCCTGTAGAAATCTCCACTGTCAACAGCAACAAGGATAAGTCATAAAGAGTGCGGCCTCTGGTGCCTCTTCAGCTGACGCTTGGTGCCCTGAAACAGTCCTCCAAGCTGCTTACAGACATGAGCTTGATTGACTCTAGCTTTCATTGGGGTTGTGGTGCTCCCCAGAACAGAAGAATCCCTTCACTTCCCCTGACTCCCAAAATAGATCTTGTTCCCTGAGGTTTCACTGACATTTGCTAAAAAACTTGCTTTTCTGACCATGTAAATTGCAGATTGATTATTATATTAGAACCTCTGTCTCCCTTGCGCACAGGCACTGTTAGTAGACTGAGCATGGCTCTCAGCGCCCTTTTCTCTGGGAAGACACTTGTCCATTGGGTTCTGTTTCTTAGTTTAGTATGTGTATACTTCAACCAACTTGCTCCTTAGTCATAGAGGCCTGCTTTGGTCATAGAGCAAGCCAAGGCCCAGCATGGCTAACTCTGAAGAGCACAAGACAATCAAATTTATTTGATTTTTTTATGAATAGTAAAATTTTTATATGGATTATGGAAAAATGCCTAGGAGAAAATGGATAATTAATGGCCTGTGATTTAACATGCATTCCATATGATTAGATACAAGGTAGAATTTGTAAGTAAGGATTATAAAAATTATGTGGTAACATGGAAACATAGTCATGATGTATTTTAAGTAGAAAATTAGGATTTGAAATGATATGCATATCATGATTATAACTGATGTTTCTTGTGATCACAGTGATTATTACTTATGATCTTAACTGTAAATAAGTGATTAGAAACACAGCAGCTATCATCAGGGTGTGTACTGGGTATTAGACCACTGTAAGGGCATAGTTTTTTTCTAATATAATACTTTATTGATGTTTTGTGTATTTCAGACATCATTAGTTCATATTCCCTTTCCCTTCCCCCCACCCCACCCCAGTATGCATTCTGCCATCACCTTCCTGCAATCTTCTCTCAGTTCTTTTTTTAAAGTTTTTCTCTGCAAAGGTTTATTGTTTGGCATGAAATTAACTATATTCAGTTTGTTCTTTGACCTAGTCCTTCATGTTTGGTGTTTCCCCTCCCACTTTGTATTGCCCAAAGTATGCCTATATACCANATATATATATATATATATATATATATATATATGCCACAGAGCAGAGAATAAGGAAAAGAACACAGTGGGGGAGGTATGTTGTGGTTCACCCCTTATGGGACATAGAGGGGAGCCACTGTTGAGGTGTTTGACCTGCACATATGCTTTCCTCCCCCCTCCCCTTTGAGGGCATGCTTTTATTGGGGATCTGGGTGAACAGAGAACGTGTATTGCAGCTGGACATTGGATACAAGGGTCTTTTTAAACCTTGGGGGTATTAAATAAGTTGTGTATTATGCACCTGCATTTTGACCCCAACATATCATCGGTGATCATGTCAGTTCTTCCAGCCAGCAGTGAAGACTTGGCAGGATGTAGTACCCTCAACGGCCCTGGCTGTCTGGCCTTGCCCCATTCTGGCAAGTGGAGTGGGAAGATGGGTTAGAGTAAGTCACCAGCACATCAGCCACAGTGAGTGCTTATGGAATCCAAAGTGAACAAATTGGACTGTTTGGGACTTCTTGAATCCACAGATCTGGAGGAATTTATGAATACCTTCCCCGTGGAAGAAGGGTATCATTATCTGACAAGAAATGGAACCCACAGAGGTAAATTAGAACAGTAGGCAAGATGGCAGCAGTTGCGTCCCAGGCTGCCTCCAGTGTTCCATGACCTGAGGAGTCCCTCCAGCGTGCTTTCAGGAAGCCAGCTTTGTTCAAGTTAGGCTTCTGTTGCCTGCAACAAGGCATCCTAAGTCAACCATCCCAGTACATTAAAGAAGAGAGGAGTCCACATGTTTTCAATAAAGCACATTTGGGGAAAACCCTCTATTATTGGGATTAGTTTTTGTCTTGTGCTTGATTTTTTTTTTTAATCTATGAGACACAAATTAGCTGCAGATATTCTGTTGATGTTAAATGTCTTAACCATAAAGTAAGTGAATTCAGACCTCCAGCCTGCCTCTGCCCTTAGGGAAGTAAGTAGCTTGCAGCATCTGTCCTCTGGAAACCTCGATTGCTGGCTACTTGTGCTGGTGAAGTTCTTAGGCAGTCATAAGACCTTAACCCCTTTTTGACCTTAACCAGAGGCCTGATAATCAGCCCCAGGTTTTGTTTAACAAAGAAATTTTATGTTGCCAGTCTAGTATGAAATTATTTTCTGAAAATCCTTTGTGTAAACTCACATCTACCCTACTTTCATTGAACTGAGTGCTTGCTTTGCCACTGATTTCCTCATTTTTAATCAAGATTTCAAAAAAGTTAGAACAGCATAGTGTCTGTGTTTGCAGCACCCAGCACAAGAATTATAAAGTATAATCCATCTTCTTAGCCTTCTTTTTTATGCTTTTATTGATGTTTTGTGTACTTCGGACATCATTTCTCAGTTCCGTTTAGACATATTCCCCTTTCCCTTACCCCCACCCCACCCCAGATCATGCACTCTGCCATAACTGTCCTGCATCTTTCTCTGTCTTTTTTTAAAATTTTGTTTGTTTTTTTTTATGTGTATGAATGTACTGTCTGCATGCAGGTCTGTGCACCTGTGTCGTGCAATGCTGCAGAGGTCAGAAGAGGGTGTCGGATTCCCCTGGAACTGGAGTTAAAGATGGCTCTCAGCCGCCATGTGGGTGCTGGGAATCGAACCCAGGTCCTCTGCAAGAGCAGTCAGCACTCTTAACTGCTAGGCCACCTCTCCAGCCCTCTCTCAGTCTTTTTTTATGTTTAGGAATTCACATTTTCCTCCTTTAATTTTATATTACTCTAAAATATACATATATACTTTCCACTCATATACAGTAATTACAGAGTCTGAGAGTAAGTGGTGGATCGATTCTAGAGCCCGTTAAGAGATTTACATTATAACAACATAGTTGCTTTCAGATAAACAGAAATATAACAATAATGTTGTTCAGCTTGCCTTTCATCTGGGTATTTGGTGTTAGCATCCACAAATGAGGGAGACCATTCGCTGCTTGGTTTTCTGGGACTGCATAATGGCTTCAAGTTCCATCCATTTACCTGCAAAGTTCATGATGTCATCTTTCTTTACCGCTGAGTAGTACTCCATTGTGTAGATGTACTGCATTTTTGTCATTCACTCATCAGTTGAGGGGCATTTGGGTTGGTTCTAGCTCTTTGCTATTGTGAAGAGAGCTGCAATAAACATGGATGTGCATGTATCTTTGTGGTAGGATGAGTCTTGTGGGTATATACCCAGGAGTGGCATGGTTGGGTCAGGTGGTAGGCTCATTTTAAGTCTGTTTTTTTTTTTTTTTTGTCTTTTCGAGACAGGGTCTCCCTGTAGCCCCAACTCACTCTGTAGACCAGGCTGGCCTTGAACTCACAAAGATCTGCCTGCCTCTGCCTCCCAAGTGCTAGGATTAAAGGTGTGCCCCACCATGCCCAGCTCATTTTAAGTTTTTTAAGGGTTCTCCACACTGCTTTCCACAGTGGTTGTACAAGTTTACATTCCCACCAGCAGTGGATGAGTGTTCCCCTTTCCCCACAACCTCTCCAGCATTTGGTGTCTTTTGTTTTCTTGATCTTTGCCAGTCTTATTGGAGCGAGATGATATCTGAGAGTGGTTTTAATTTGCATTTCTGAGTGAAATTAGGACCCTACTACTAGTAACAAGTAGTGCTTTTTTTTTAACTGATGGTTAGTTTACAGTTATTTTCTTTGCCTTTTTTATTGAATTTTTGTGATTTTTCATACACTATGGTTTGAAGGGATTTGGCTCTACTCCCTTCTCTGCAACTCTCCCCCTGCACCCCCTCACCCTGCAGTTTAATGAACACACACATACACATATATATATAAAATATGGCCTATAGAGTATGATTTGTGTCCCCCCAATATTCCTCAGTAGTGCTTTAAAAAAATCTGGGGCTGGAGAGATGGCTCAGAGGTTAAGAGCACTGGCTGCTTTTGTAGATTTGGTTTTGGACTTGGCTTCCAGGATCCTCATGATGTTTAACAGCTGCCTGTAACTCCAGTTCTGGACGATCTGATGCCTTCTTCTGGCCTCCCTGGGAATTGCATGCACAGGTACACTTACATACATATAGGCAAAACACTCATACACACAAAATAAATCTGTCCGGATAGCTAGCTAGTTCCACAAAGCTCTCAGTGCCCTCTAGCTCTGGCTCCCTGTAGAAATCTCCACTGTCAACAGCAACAAGGATAAGTCATAAAGAGTGCGGCCTCTGGTGCCTCTTCAGCTGACGCTTGGTGCCCTGAAACAGTCCTCCAAGCTGCTTACAGACATGAGCTTGATTGACTCTAGCTTTCATTGGGGTTGTGGTGCTCCCCAGAACAGAAGAATCCCTTCACTTCCCCTGACTCCCAAAATAGATCTTGTTCCCTGAGGTTTCACTGACATTTGCTAAAAAACTTGCTTTTCTGACCATGTAAATTGCAGATTGATTATTATATTAGAACCTCTGTCTCCCTTGCGCACAGGCACTGTTAGTAGACTGAGCATGGCTCTCAGCGCCCTTTTCTCTGGGAAGACACTTGTCCATTGGGTTCTGTTTCTTAGTTTAGTATGTGTATACTTCAACCAACTTGCTCCTTAGTCATAGAGGCCTGCTTTGGTCATAGAGCAAGCCAAGGCCCAGCATGGCTAACTCTGAAGAGCACAAGACAATCAAATTTATTTGATTTTTTTATGAATAGTAAAATTTTTATATGGATTATGGAAAAATGCCTAGGAGAAAATGGATAATTAATGGCCTGTGATTTAACATGCATTCCATATGATTAGATACAAGGTAGAATTTGTAAGTAAGGATTATAAAAATTATGTGGTAACATGGAAACATAGTCATGATGTATTTTAAGTAGAAAATTAGGATTTGAAATGATATGCATATCATGATTATAACTGATGTTTCTTGTGATCACAGTGATTATTACTTATGATCTTAACTGTAAATAAGTGATTAGAAACACAGCAGCTATATCAGGGTGTGTACTGGGAGTTAGACCACTGTAAGGGATAGTTTTTTCTAATATAATACTTTTATTGATGTTTTGTGTATTTCAGACATCATTTTTCATATTCCCCTTTCCCTTCCCCCCACCCCACCCCAGATCATGCATTCTGCCATACCTGTCCTGCAACTTTCTCTCAGTCTTTTTAAAGTTTTTCTCTGCAAAGGTTTATTGTTTTGGGCAGAATTTAACTATATCAGTTTGTTCTTTGACCTAGTCCTTATGTTGTGTGTTTCCCTCCCAATTGTATTGCTCCAAAGTATGCCTATATACAAGTCATATATATACTAGAATTATGTCCTCCAGGAATAAACTGTATGTTAACTCCGATATATGTATAGGAGTTCACATTTTTTCCTTTTAATTTTATATTACTCTAAAATATGAATATATACCTTCCACTCATATACATTAATTACCATGTCTGAAAGTAAGTTAATTCTAGGGCTGACTAAGAGGTTCACATTATAACATCACAGTTGCTTTAGGATTGAAAGAAATATAACAATAACGTTGCTCAGCTTGCCTTTCAATTGGGGGATTTGGTAGTAGCATCCACAAATGAGGGAAACCATTCCCTTTGAAGCTATTATGCTAAGTGAAAGGATAGTTTTTTAGCATGTATATTACCCATATAATGAGGTACATAATGCATACTTTACCAAACATTACTGACTATTCCCATTGCATAGTCTTCCAATTCTTTAAAGAAACAGTCGTCCTTTATTAGCACTAGGGTTTTCTTTTGTCCCTGTAATTTGTGATTACTACTACTAGGATCTCCACCTCTTCAGTGTGAGACAGACACCATGGGAGTACTCTGGCTGTTGAGGCACTCATCCAACCTCGAGGACCAAACAACTACTGGGTTTTCAGAGTCTTGGGTATGATTCGGCTCTTGTGAAAAGTAGTTGATTAATATATTCTTTATATATATGTATATACATGCACACACACATATGTATACATATTCATTCTATCAGTTCTGTTCCCCTAGAGAACATTGACTAATATAATGTCATTCAGACACAGCCAAAAAGAAAGCCTTTGCAAGTCTAGTCTGGGAAACTGAGAGCTTCTGTTCTATCACATCTTGGGAGTTGCAGGTGAACAGAGGCATGGGAGAGTTGCCATCTCTGTGACTCTCTCAGTTTGCATATGACAATCAAACATCATGGATATAAATGGGAAAGAGAGAGGTGGAAGATTTCCAGAGAATGTCAGGCCAATGGCCTGGTAGAGAGCTAGATATGCTCCAAAGAGCAAACTTAGAGCATGTAGTGATCTTGGGTGGAACACAAAGCAATTATTTATTTATTCATTGTAAAGGTATTTAGTTATTTAGGTTAAGCCTTTCCTGTGATACTTTGAAATGAGACTGAATCCACTGCAAGCTCTGGGAAAAGACATGACTGCAAGCAAGGTCGGACATGGGCTTCTGCCGGGAGCCTATTTGGGCCTGGAGGCAGCACTGTGAAAGCAACTTCCTGTGTCTTCTTTCTAATGCACAGATCAATCTATTTTCATGTCTCTTTAGTTATTTTCTTCCCTGATTTGAATCCCTAGAGCAAATATTCTAAATCATGTTTTGACTCGGAGTGATTCTAAGGCCCCAGTCCCTGTCTCTATCAATGTTCTATTTAGACGGGGCAGAAGAGTGCAGAAACGCATACAGACGCTGGACGTACACAAGATTAGATGCACAAAAATGAGATCAGGAACAGTTTTAAAACCACATTTTTTTCTCAAAAGAAGGAGGACTAGGAAGAGAAAGAGGAGGAGGAGGAAGAGAAGGAGGAAGGGGAAGAGGAGGAGGCTCTAAATTTTCCAAAAAATGCTAAGCATTGCAAACTGTGTGAGTTGTAAACTCAAGAAGCAAGGTTCTGTCTGTCAACTCCCTCACTTGAAATGAAAATTGCATTAGCCAAAGATGTGCGTTTAGATGTAAGTTTAAATAAAGCACCTCTAAAGAAGATGAAAATTCTATGTAATTTCACATAATTAAATGTAGCTATTTTGTCATGGTACAATTTTCCGCTCTGCTCCTTATGTCTTCAATTTTGACGTTCGTCACGGACTTGGATGGCTTATTTCCGTGCAGCCTTACCCACATTTGTGGGGTGCAGATGGTAATTACTCTCTACCCAAAACCAGACAAGATGCCCCCAGTTCTCAGTCTGATGACACTTGAACAATTTTTAGCAACAAAAACAGTGAATGCTCTTCAATCCTGAGCACGTACAATGATGGCAAAGTCCTTTCCCAAAGTCCGCTGCTATTTCTGTCAGTTCCGCCTATTCTTTGTCCTTTCTCTCATGGGAATTTGATTGAGCATATTGACTGAGTGTCCCTAAGAAGCTTGTGTTTACCACCCAATTCCAAAGGCTAATGTTTCTGATTACAAGCAACTGTGTTCTCAAGAGTTTGTCTTTAGGAAACACTTGTCTTTTCAATCAGATTATGTAGAATGTGAAATTCTGAAGTCCTCTGAGTCTCATATATATTTTTTCCTCATTCTTGTTCATGTACTAAGCTCCTTGAAGTCAGGAAAGCTGAGCCCGTTGTATAGGTAGTGCATATGTACTTTATTAATGTAAGCATAGTAGAAGGAAGACGATAATACCAGAAATGTGGGAAAGGTCAAGTTTAAGCTCCCCAGGATATGCAGTCCAGGGAAACAGAACTACAGTAGTATCTTTTTTTATATATATAATAAAAAAATTTTTTTACTGAGGTTTTGTGCATTTCATACAACATTTCTTAATCAAATTTAGATCTATTCCCCCTTCCTTGCCCCCCACCCCACCAGAGCTTATGCATTTTGCTATACATGTTTTTCATCTTTTTCTCCATCTTTTAAAAATTTTTCAATGCGGTTTATTGTTTTGGGCAGTTTACAGTTTCATTCAGTTCTTTGACCCAGTCTTTTTGTTGTTGTTGTTGTTCCTTCCAATTTGTATTGCTCCAAAATATGCATAGACACCACACATATACCAAAATTCAGTCAGTTCATTGACCCAGTCTTTTTGTTGTTGTTGTTCCTTCCAATATATGCATAAATAGACACCACACACATACCAAAATTATGACATCTGAAAATAAACTATAGGTTAATTCCAAAACATGTTTAGGGATTCACATTTTGACAGTAGAGTTGTATGCAGTTAAATAAAAAATATTACTTTACATTCCTACATTACATAGCAAGTTGATGAGTAATAGCATGTATTATATTTACTAAAAAAATAAAGCAAAAAAAAGAGAAATTATTCAGTTCTCCTTATAAACAGAGATTTGGAGCTGGGTGTGGTGGAACATGCCTTTAATCCCAGCACTCAGGAGTCAGAGGCAGGCAGATCTCTGTGAGTTCAAGGCCAGCCTGTTCTACAAAGTGAGTTCTAGGCCAGCTGGGACTAAAGGGAGACCCTGCCTCAAAAAAATAAATAAATAAATAATAAATAAATAAATAAATAAATAAATAATAGGGATTTGGTGCTAGGATCCACAAGTGAGGGACACCATATGTCATTTATTTTTCTGGGACTATGTTACTTCACTTAGCATAATGACTTCTAGTTCCATCCATTTACCTGCAAAGGTCATGATGTCATCTTTCTTTACCACTGCATAGAATTTCATTGTGTAGATGTACCACAATTTCTTTATCCACTCATCAGTTGAGGGACGCTCGGGTTTCTTCTAGTTCTTCGCTACTGTGAAGAGAGCTGCACTAAACATAGATGTGCATGTATCTCTGCAATAGGATGAGTCTTATGTGTATATACACAGGAGTGGTATGACTGGGTCAGGTGGTAGGCACACTTTGAGTCTTTTAAGGGTCAAAGAACTGACTGATACAGTTAAATTCTGCTCAAAACAACAGACTTTGAAGAAATAAATTCCTTGGAAACACTGAGTCAAAGATACAAGCCTTGTATGGCAGAATGCACAAACTGGGGAAGGGGGAGGGGCAGGGAGAAGGGAATGTATCTCAATTGAACTGAAAAATAATGTAGGAAATACACAAAATGTCAATAAAAAAGAACATAATTTAAAAAAAGAGTTCTCTACACTGCTTTCCATAGGAGTTTGCATTCCCAGCAGCAGTGGAGAGCTCAAGCAAAGACTGTAGGATACAGTAGTATCTTAAATTTTTCTCTTAAAGTAGCCTTGATGGGGCTTGAGAGTTGGCTCAGTGGTTAAGAGCACTAGCTGCTCTTGCAGAGAACCTGGGTTCAATTCCTAGCAACCCGCATAGTGGCTAAAAAAAAATCTATAGCTCCAGTTCCAGGGGATTGGATGCTTTCTTCTGACCTCTGTAGGGACTGCACGGCACATGTGTACTTACGCACATAAACTCATACACATAAAATAAAAATAATACAAAACATTTTAAAAAGTAGCCTTGACTTTCTAAAAGTCCAAGCAGGTCTACACTAAAAATACTAAGCAATTATGAGTAGAAAGTCTATATTAGTGTGAAAAACTCTATAGATGGTCAAGTATGATACACTCATACAGCTCTGTACTTATTGGTAGTTTCGTTTTATGTCTTAGCAATGAGCAGTGTGCTGCTTCTAAAGACAATCACATTGATGTCCTTTATGCCATCGACAGACAGAGACTGGATGGTGATGTGGGCAGTACTAAAAGAGCACACATACTTCCAACTTGCACAGAACACTTTCTTCTTTAGAAAGTTTGGAACGACAGAGGAAAACCCAAAAGCGATGTTGTCAAAGAATCAAACGGTGTTCTCCCCCTCCCCCTCCCCTCCCCCTCCCCCTCCCCCTCCCTTGCTTTCTTCCTCATGTGCATAAGATTTAGACAATGCTTGTTACTTGCATATTTATGTTTTTACTATAATCAAATATGTAATTATTCCAAACTTGAAATGTATAGGACCAACTAAGGAAGGGAAAACAGCCAGTTTGAATCCTGAAGATAAGTCACAAACGGCTCAGGCTCTGAGGCAGATTACTGGCATCTCAGAGGCCATCAGAGTTGCACAGATTATTGAATCCAGCATTGGTGTTGGCTTGGAAGAGGGCATTGATGGGTGTGGAGAGGGAGGAGATCTAGTCCCTTCCTACCTCAGTGTGGGGTGAGAGACCAGGCCTCCTGATCACTGGCTTCTTTGAAACAGGGTTTCAGGTAGCCCAAAGTGGCCTCAAACTTGAGGCCAAAGATGACCTTCAATGCTTGATCCTCCAGCTGCCAACTCCTAAATGCTGGGCTTATAGGTGTGCTCCATCATGCCTGGTACTCTGATTTTTCAACGCCATTTTGAAGTAACACAATGCAAGTGAAATATGTTTACCAGTCTATCTCAGATATAAATTAAGATCTTCCCCCTTATTCTTTTCTTCAGCTCTCTTGGTTACAAGCACTTAGACTAGAGTCAATGAACCGACTCACTGGTCAGGAGTTTCAAACTCTCTGGCTCACATTAAGTCCCAACTTGTTCACACTGGTAAAAATAAACTCCAGATCACAGGATCAAGCCTTGGCAATTCACAGAAACACAGATCCATTCATTCTCACTTTGGCTTTTCCTGTACGATCAACAGAACCTGTTGAAAGCAAAGCTGGGGCCAGGAATTAGTTCTGAGTAGGAGGCGATCCTGTGACACTTTAGGAAACATTGGAGAGCTCAAAATCGCCATCTAACTGGTATTAGCCTTTCAGGTATAATCGCTCAAAGATATCTCATGGTATATGCAATGTGGGCTTTTATTATTAGTGTGGGGTGTGTTTCAGCTTTTTTTCAGGCCAATTTCACTGTAGACCAATGACTTCACCTTGAACCTGAAATTATAAAGGCATGAATTTCCCTTTTCTCTGGCTCTGAGTGCTACTTGTGGCCTGCTAATGAAGCAGCAGTTGTAGAGTTGAGCCCTTCATGGGCCAGCTGGCCCCATATTAAGAGAAAGTCTTTCAGAGACACAGACTGAATTCCCATCTCTAGGCAGCACTAGGCAGATGTCTATCATGGGACACAATTTGATGCTGAGAAAATACTGTGGCTGTTTAGAATGTTGTAGCCCACAACCCCACCTGGAAAAGAGGCCAGGGAAGTCATGCTGGTGAGAACAAGCCACTGCGGCGCTTGCTGACACATTTGGCACTGTGTCTGCTTAATGGCAAAAGAAAAGCCTGAACAGAAATTAAAAGGAAAGAAAAGATTCAGAAAAGTCCAGCCCGAGTGTACAACTTAACCTAAAAGTGCTCAAAGCGATGGGCTGTTCTGTGCAGAATGCTATGCATGAGATTCTCAGGATTGGTCCTGATTTCACTACGTCTTCTTTGTGGACTCTGGATTGAACCCAGAGTTCTGTGCATGCTAGGCATGTCTACTCAGCTGATCCTCCAGCCCCAGTAGTCTTGTGAGAATATCTTTGCTTATTCCTTTGTCTTCTGAAATCTGGCTTCCAATTACTCTCTTCATATAGTACTTTCTTAATAGTAACCAGGGACCACTTCATTTCCACATTCCATGTCTGTCTTCAATCTGCAACTTTTGGGCAGACTGGAATCTCTGCTACAAGTTTGCATTTCTATACTAGGAAGCCTGTGATGGGCCCTAAAGCCTGACAGACTTCTGAGATGCTAACCAAGCATCTTCACTAATGCTCTACACCCAAAGCACATGGCTTCTTTTAATTAGTACCAGCAATTGCACTCTCCTAGGCTAAACCGTCATAAGAGCTACTGTCAGGACTAGAGAAATGGCTCCATGGTTAAGAGAACTGACTGCTCTTGCAGAGGACCCAGGTTTGGTTCCCAGCACCTACATGGTGGCAAACAACCATCTGTAACTATAGTTACAGGGGATCTGTGCCTTCTTCTGACCTCCATGGGGATTGCATGACATGGGTACACTTACATACGTGGAGGCAATACAGTCATAAGCACAAAATAATAAAAAATAATAAATACAATATTTTTGAGGTTTTTGTGCATTTCATACATTTCTCAATAAAATTTACACCTATTCCCACTTCCTTGCCCCCCACCCCACCAGAGCTCATCCATTCTGCCATATATGTCTTTTTCTCAGTTACAAAATTTTTTTTGATGCAGAAGTTTACTGTTTGGGGCAGAAATTTACTGTTTCAGACAGTTGTTTGACCCAGTCTTTGTTGTTGATATTGTTCCAATTTGTATCACTCCAAAATATGCATATATACACACCACACATATACCATCCATTTACTTGCAAAGTTAATGATGTCATCTTTCTTACTGCTGTGTAGAATTCCACTGTGTTATTGTGTAGATAAATCACATTTTCTTTAAACACTCATTGCTTGAGGGACAAGGGTTGATCCCAGCTCTTCGCTATTGTGAAGAGAGCTGCAATAAACATAGATGTGCAAGTATCTCTGTGATAGGATGAGTCTTGTGGGTATATACCCAGGAGTGGTATGACTGGGTCAGGTCGTAGGCTCATACTGAGTCTTTAAGAGGAGCTGCACTGTACCCGGTCTGGCTTCATGTGCTGGGCTGCCTCTCTTCCCCCGCACAGCAGCCCCACATCCTTGCCAGCTGGCGTGGTACCATATTTGTAACACATGAAGGAGAGAGAGCTCCCTATGCTCAGCAGGCACCTGGAGGTAGGCAAACCTAGCTTGTGCTTGGTGGCAGCCCCTAGCACGCACCCAGAGGCAAGCAGGCCTGCTGGCGGAAGGTGGCCCCCAGCAGGCACCTGGATGTAGGTAGGTCCAGCTTGTGCTTGTGCAGTAGCCCCCAGCAGACACCTGGAGGCAGGAAGGCCCGGGTTGAGCTGGCATGCAGGCCCAGAGCACATACACTTGAGCTTAGTAACAGAATACAAACAACAAAACAAACTCACATGCCAAAAGCACAATGAAAAAAATAATAATATGGGAAAACCAAATAATAAGCCCTCGCTAAATTTTACCAGCCCTACAGAAGACTCCTACAATGGGAACTTCCTGGAGATAACCCAGGATGCAGATCTTAAAAGATCAATCATAGACATACTCAAAGAAATCAAGGAATATAAAGAACACACATACAAATAAATTTATAATATTTTTTAAAGAGAGCTACCGTCTTCTTGTTTTGTTCTTTGCCCCCAACTATCACAAGTAAACTTGGCTAAAATACCCAACAATATCCAGAGCACAGTCTGTAAGCTTTACTGCCTCAAAGATTTTGACATCAGATAACTAGCCAATCACTTTTAAGCTTGACCTCCCACAAAGTCCTAGGATATGAACAAGATGCTGCTAGTTACTGCTGTATTATAACCAGGATGACTTCTAGTCTAATTCAGAGTAGATTGCCTATTTTTCTCTGAAACCTCATGAGAACAGTATTTACTGTCCACGTTATTTATTAGCGTTATGGTCTTCTGAGCCTCTATAGAGTCACTCCACTCATAGGATTTTAGGTTTTCTCTAGTCCCTTATAACCCCATGTTAACCAATTCCAAAGATTCCTGGAGATAATCAAACATAGTTGCAACAATGATTCCACTGCTTGCTACCTACTTTCTGTATTAGCCAACTTCCTGTTACTACAACAAAACACTCGAAAACTTGGCTCATGCTTCTGCAGGTTCTAGTCTGTGGCCGAGTAGCCTCATTGCTTGTGGCCCATGGAGAGGCAACATAGCATGGAAGGAGAGCATACTGGGGCAGAAACCACTCACCTTAGGAGCCGGAAAGCAGAAAGTGAAACAAAGCAGTGGACAGATGCTCATAGTCCCATGTACAGCACGGTCCCGGGACCAAGGTCCTAAAGGTCCTGCCTCTCCCCTTCTCCCTACTACCAATACCATAGAGACCTGGTCTTTAACAGATGTACATTCAGGGGAACATCCAGAGTAAGCAGAGTCCTATGAGCTTGGAGCCTTGGAGGCAGCAGCTGGCAGGCCTGTGAAGCTGGCCTGCATTTGCTGTGGGTTCTCAGGTTCACGCCATATACCTAACAACTATCACATGTATCTCTGTCTTCATCTTTTCTTTCTGGATTTCATTCATCTTTATAGAGTCAGTGAACACTTGTGTTAAGAGTTCCCAGATTTCCACGGGCTCTGAGTATCTTGCTGCATTTTGAATGCGGTTTAATGCACACCATGTCTAGAATAAAATCTACCATTTTTCCCTCTAAATCTTTTTTCTTCCTGGCTTAGTTTCTAGAACCAAAATTCCCAGGCACTTGGATCATAGACAGCAGGGTGCTGACAGCACAATAATTACCTTATACACTGGTTTATTGATCATACTGAAAATTTTCCTGTAGCCACAAATTTGTAACTTTCATCCTTAATTAAAATTGATCTTAGTTGTAGATTTCCCATATCCAAATCCATTGAGCATTCTTTGTTTAAAATAATTATTTGGGGGCTGTGGAGAGATAGTTCTGTGGTTAAGAGTGCTTACTGCCCCTTCAGAGGATCTGGGTTTCATTCATAAAACTCATATTGTGGCTGACAAGCCCTGTAACTCAGCTGGGCATGGTGGCACACACCTTTAATCTCAGCACTTGGGAAGTAGAAGCAGGTGGATCTCTGTGAGATCAAGGCCGGTCTGGTGTATATAGTAAGTTCTAGGGCAGCTGGGGCTATAGGGAGACTCTGTTTCAAACCAACTCCTATAACTCCAATTCCAAGGGCTCCAGTGCCCTCTTCTGGTCCCTGGGAGCTCCTGCATGCACATGGTACATATAAACACACATAAGAATACATACACATAAAATGATAAATAAATCTTTAAAATAATATTGTTTTATTAATTTTTTTAAATTATGTTCTTTTTTATTGACACTCTGTATATTTCATACATCATTTTTCAGCCCAATGTGGATACCTTCCCCTCTCCCTGCCCCTCCCCCTACCCCAGTTTATGCATTCTGCCATACATGTTTTGCATCTTTCTCTCAGTGTTTCCAAGGATTCTTTCTGCAGAGGCTTGTTATTTTGAGCAGAATTTAACTGTATCAGTCAGTTCTTTGACCCAGTCCTTATGTTGTTGTTCCCTCCCCTTTGTATTACTCCAAATTATGTCCATTTAAACAACACATATATATCAAAATCATGACCTTGGGGAATAAACTGTATGTTAATTCCAAAATGTTTGGGGGTTCACTTTTTCCCCTTTAATTTTATATTACTCTAGAATATGAATACATATCTTCCACCCCTACATGGTAATTACAATATCTGAATATATGCATGTGTGTCTGTGTGTGAGTATGTGCATGTTAATGCAGTTGCCCACAAAGGCCAGAAGAGGGCATCACTGGATTTCCCAGAGCTGGAAATGGCTGTGGGCTACCTGCTCTGGTGCTGAGAAGTGAATTAGGGAGCTCTGGAAGAGCACCAAGTGCTTATAATCATTCAGCCCTCTCTCCAGCCCCTGATTGTTTTGAAATTAATTTTGTGATAATCTTTAAGACATAGGGCAGAGGCAAGGAATGAAAATGAAATTTAATTTTGCACTTCTAGTCGACATTAACTAAAAACCCTTAAAATGAAAATATTAATAGATGAGTAGTAGGATTTGGAGCAGATTTCATTTATGTTTAGTTACAACTTTGGCTTTCTTTTTTTAAATTTTTTTTAATTTAATTTATTTTTTATGTGTATGAATGTATTATCTGCATGCAGTTTTGTGCACCCATGTCGTGCAATGCTGCAGAGGTCAGAAGAGGGTGTTGGATTCCCCTGGAACTGGAGTTCTCTTGGAATTGAAGTTACAGATGGTTCTCAGCTACCATGTGGGTGCTGAGGATTGAACCCGGGTCCTCTTCGAGAGCAGTGGGTGCTCTCAACCACTAGGCCATCTCTCCAGCCCCATGATTTTGGCTTTCAATCAATCCCAAATGAGCAGTTGCATTTTTTCCTTTCCATTTCACCTTAACACATACACACACACACACGCATGCACGCATGCACACATACACACACTCACACTCACACAAACACACACATACTTTAGTAGAATTGTCACCAAGGCCTCAGACTCAGTCCATGTCAAGGTTATGTTAGTTACTTTCTTGTTTGTTTCTTGCAGGACTTGTAATTTGATGGACTTTAATTATGGTGTTTTGATATTTCCACTGCCTCCTACTTCTGGTTAAGCCATAAATATAATGGCAGTAGTTAGGTTTGTCTGGCACTTCCAGTTTAAACTAGTACCCCAGTACTAAAAACAACAGAAATAAAATAAAGACAAACAGAACTTTGTTTGCTTGTTTTTTAGATGGCTTGGGCTCTGAAAAGAATGGACTGCTTACATTATGCTGAAACAGCATGCAGCTTCCCAGCAGCCAGAGGACTGCTATGTCCAAGAAATGGAAAGCCAACTTAGAACCCAGGATGAACTTCTCCATCCAACTGCATTCTGGTAGAAATGAAAGTGTTAATTTAAGTAAGATTTGCTTCTAGACTATTCTAAGATACCTTTTTATGATAAAATTTTGTAGTTATTTAATTCAGAAGTAACTATCCTTCACAGTGTTATGTCATATAGTCCTAGAAGTTCAGTGACATTACATTAGATGATAATAAAGCCAAAGTGTAGGATACAGATTGTGGCACACACCTTTATTTCCAGTACTCAGGAGGCAGAGGCAGATGAATCTCTGTGATATTGAGGCCAGCCTGGTCTATGTAGTGAGTTCCAGACCAGATGGGGCTACAGGAAAACTCTGTCTCAAAAGGACCAAAAAACGTAATTGGCTTTTTGATGGACTTAGGACCACGAGTTACAAAGTACAAGTAAAGTGAATAATTACTACCTTCAAAGGATGACTCCTTTTTAGATAGAAAGAATATAGGCATATGAATAGTTAAAAGAAAATACGACATACTACATAGGCTAGCAAAGGAGAGCAGTTAGCAGAGGAGAAGCCCAGAACCTTGTGTGGAGAGTGAGGCCTGAACTGTCTGTCTCTTTAGAAGTTAGGGAGGACTACAGAAGTTGCCTATGTTCCAAGATCTTTGAGGGATAAAGTATGCAAGAAGCCTCAGATGCTAGTGATTTTGCATCTGCTTTGAAAGAAAATGGCATTTCCAAAGAGAGGAGGTCCTGTGAGGTATGGAAGATCTGGGGTAAGACTCAGTTATGAAGGAATGTGTAAGCTTTGAAGAGTAGCTTGTCTTCAATTCCCAGCAAAAATTTGTTTTCCTGATTAGACAACAAGATCCATTGATTTGCTACCTATAAGAAACACACCTCACCATCAATGATAGACAACATCTTAGGGTAAAAGGATGGAAAAAGGTATTCCAAGCAAACAGAACCAAGAAATAGGAATAGCAATTCTAATATCGGACAAAATAGACTTCAAATTAAAACTAGTCTGAGGAAATAGGGAAGGTCACATCACACTCATTAAAGAAAAAATATATCCAAAGGATATCACAATCCTAAACATATAGGCACCTAATTTTATAGAAGATACTGCATTGGATCTAAAGAAATCACTTATTAAGTGGAGTGAGGTGCTGTAGGGATAGGAGCTCTTCCTGGTTTGTAGATCGAGGAGTCCCTTAGCAAGTAAATGATTTTCTTTTTTAATTTTAAAATTGATTATTTTTTCATTTAGCAATTTCATACACGTATATGATGTAATGTGACCCCCTTGCTCCTCGACTTTCTCTACTCTCCCTCCCATCCCTATCAACTCTCTTCATTGCTCCGTATTTCTTCCCTAGATTCATGACTTTGGGTTTTGTTTTGTGGCCTATTTAACTATCTGTTAACCAACATCCAATGTGACCATTGGATTGGGGGTATCTGTTGGTACTTGGTGGGGTTATCAATAAGTACAGAACTGAAAGCAATGGTACTTCCTCTCTCTGACTTCATCAATACCAAATAGTCCAATAGTAAGGCATGCGGCTGCCTCCATCTATGCCTGTCAATGTTCTTGTAATATTCTTTGAAGTATAAAAGTTTTAAAAGTTGGGGCTGGAGAGATGGCCTAGTGGTTAAGAGTGCCGACTGCTCTTGCAGAGGACCCGGGTTCGATCCCCAGCAACCACATCGTGGCTGAAAACTGTAACTCCATTTCCAGGAGAACTCCAGTTCCAGGGGAATCCAACACCCTCTCCTGACCTCCGCGGCATTGTATGACATGGGTGCACAAACCTACATGCAGATAGTACATTCATATACATAAATAAAAACATAAATAAAAAAATTTCAAAAAGTTTTAAAAGTCTAGTTTATCTGTCTATTTTTCCCCTTGATTATATATTTGATACCATAAGATTAAATCCTTCGCCAAACTGGCCATAAAATGTTTCTCCTATGTTTTTGTCTAAAAATTTTAGAGTAATCTCTCACCCCCCACTGGAAGATGGGGCTGTGGGGGTTTGGGCACAACAGCCTGCAAATTGGTTTTACATGAAGGATGCTTGTACTCATGGATTATCACTTATAGCTAAAAAATGAAAAAAAAACTGACAGAAATATACAGGACAGTTATGGCAGAATGCATGATCTTGGGGTGGGGGTGGGGGGGAAGGGAAAGGGAAATATGCCTGAACTGAATTGGAAAATGATGTATGAAATGCCCAAAGCATCAATAAAAAATGTTAAAAAATAAAAATTTTAGAATTTTAGCTGATAATATTTTGATCTTTTATCCATTTTTGATTAATTTTTGTGTATCATGGCAGGCTGTGAGGTTAAGTTTCATTCTTCTAATGTGGTTTACGAGTTGTTCCCCACTGTGTCTCTCACCACTGAATGGACTGGGTACTTGGCAAACAACAATTGGCTCTAGAGGTGTGAGCATATTTCTGGATTCTCAGTTTGTTCCACTGTTTGGTAGCTAATCCTTCTGCCAGTATCATAAGCTATGAGTACTTGCCTTGTAGTAATCTCTGACATTAGAAAGTAGGATGCCTCCTACTTTGTTCTTCTGTACCTGTTTTTAAAAGTTACTCTGGGGGTGGGGTGGGGCTGGAGAGATGGTTCAGCGGTTGAGAGCACCGACTGCTCTTGCAGAGGACCTGGGTTCGATTCCCAGCACCAACATGGCAGCTAAGAACCGTCTTTAACTCTACTTCCAGGGGAATCTGACGCCCTCTTCTGACCTCCATGGCATTGCATGACACAGGTGCACTGACCTACATACAGACAATATACTCATACACACACACACACACACACACACACACACACACACACACACACACGCACAAGTTATTCTGGGGACCATGAAGGCTGCTCACCTAACCTGATGACATGAGTTCAATCCTCAAACCTCATGTGGTGGAAGAAAATCAGCTCCTGAAAGTTGTTATCTAACTTCTGTATCTGTGCTACATCACATGCATGCTTGTACGTGCACACCCACATACACTGTACATACATACACACCATATACACACACGCCATACATACATACACACCATACATACACACACACCATACATACATACACACACACCATACATACATACACAAACAAAACTTTAATTTTTTATAAAAAGTTATCTTGAGCTTCTTGCAATACATATGAATTTTAGAATAAGCTTGAAAATGACACAAAGCAACCAGATATTATTCTGACCAAGATTGTGGATCACTGTGTGGAGTGTACTGGATAGTATTAGTTGTCAACTTCACACCACTGGGGAGAGGGAAGCTCCCCTGAGGAATTTCCTCTTTCTGACTGGCCTGTGGTGAATTTTCTTGATTGTTGAGTAATGTTGGAGGGCCCAGTTCACCGTAGATGGTGGTTCTGGGTTGTATAAGAAAGCAAGCTGAGCACAGGTCAGGGAAACAAGCCAGCAAGCAGAATTCCTCCTTGTTTATGCTTCAGTTCCACCTCTAAGTTCCTGCTAATGAACTGTGATCAGGCCATGTAGGCCAAACTCTTTCCTCCCTAACTTGATTTTAGTTAATGTTTCATCCCAGCAATAGAATGCAAACTAGAACAGGGAGTGTTCCAAGTTCAACCATGTTGTCTCTAGACTACACGAACATGAGATATTTTCCTATTTGAGCCTTATTTAGCTTTTTCACAATGTTTGTCAGTGTTCAAACTCCATTTTACTCTTATTTTGGTAAATCTAGTCCTAATAATTTTCCTACTTTTAATGCTATTATGAATGTAACTGCTTTCTTAATTTTTTTTTTATTTCCATATGTGTATGAATGTATTTTCTGCGTGCAAGTCTGTGCACCCGTGACGTGCAATGCCGCGGAGGTCAGAAGAGGCCGTCGAACTCCCCTGGAACTGGAGTTCTCCTGGAATTGGAGTTTCAGACGGCTCTCGGCCGCCATGTGGGTGCTGGGGATCGAACCCGGGTCCTCTGCAAGAGCAGTTGGCGCTCTTAACCGCTAGGCCATCGCTCCAGCCCCTTTCTTAATTTTTTATTTTGAACTAAATTTATTTTCATTGTATTATAAAAACATAAGACATATATATATATATATATATATATATATACACACATGATTGAATACTATATGGGACATTTTGATATATGCACACACTGTGCAATATTGAAATCAGGCTGAACATACTTCTCTTATTAAACATTTACCATCTTTGATAGAGACTGGCTTTTTAGAATGCACAGTACCTAAGTTATGTATGGTTATCCCACTGTGCAATTGCACAATAGAACTTCCTGTTCCTGTTGCAACCTGACTTCTTTTTTTTTAAATTTTATTTATTTTTGTATGTGTAAGAATGTACTGTCTGCATGCAGATCTGTGCACCCGTGTCGTGCAATGCCGCAGAGGTCAGAAGAGGGTCTCGGATTCCCCTGGAATTCCTGGAATTGGAGTTACAGACGGTTCTTAGCCACCATGTGGGTGCTGGGGATCGAACCTGGGTCCTTTGCAAGAGCAGACGGTACTCTTTACCACTAGGCTATCTCTCCAGCCCTGCAACCTGACTTTTCTAAGCCTGTCCTTCCCTCTCCTCTCCCTGCCTATGAACCACTTTACCCTCAACTTCTATGAGATCAGGTTTTTAGAGTCCACATATAAGTAAGATCATGTATTTGTCTGGTTACATTTAGTAGAGATCTTCAGTCCCATCCATGATGTAAATGAAATGATTCCATTTAAAAATATTTATTTATTTTTAATTATGTTTATGAATGTGTGCTCATGTGAGGTTATGGGCAACACGTGTGTGTAGAGCCCTTGGAGGCCAGAGGGTGTTAGAGCCCTTGCAAGTGGAGTTATAGATGGTTGTGAACTGCTTTATTTGGGTGTTGGGAACCAAACCTGGGCCTTCTGCAAGAATGGTAAGTGTTGTTAACCCCCGAGCCCTCTCTCCAGCCCCAGGATTCCATTATTTAGTATTCTTTTGTGCATGTATACATTTTCTTTATCCAGGCACAAGTTGATGGACATGTTGGCTATTTCTATTTCTTGGAAACTGTGAATATTACCTCAATACACATAGGAGTGCAGATGCCTTATTCACACAATGATTTCATTTCCCTTGGATTATACCCAGTAGTTGGATTGCTGGATCATGATAGTTCTATTTCAAATATTTTGAGGAACCTATTATCTTGCATAATGATGCTGCTAATTAACGTTCCCCCCAACAATGTGTGAGTTCCCCTTTATCCGTAGCCTCACCAGTTCTTGCATAATGATGGTATTAATTAACATTCCCCCCAACAATGTGTGAGTTCCCCTTTATCCATGGCCTCACTAGTCCTTATTATCACTTGTGCTTCTCTTTTTGGTGGAAGTCATTGTTACTGGTGTGAAATGCATCTTGTGGTTTTGATTTCCATTTCCCAATAATGAGTTATATTGGGCATCTTAAATACACCAGTTGGCTATTTATGTCTTTTGTTGAGGATTTTTGGTTCTATTGCCCATTTTTTAAAAAGAGGTTATTATAATTTTTTTCACCATTAAGTTTTTGGAGTTCTTATACATTCTGGATTTTAACCCTTTGGCAGGTGTGTGGTTTGTGGATATTTTTTTCCATTCTGTAGGTCATTTGTTTGGGCTGTTTCCTTTTTCTTTTGATGTAATCTGTGTTTCTTATTTGCTTTTGTTTTCTCTTCTGCCAATTCCAGGGATCCAAAGCATTCCCCATTGGCTTTCCTCTAGTAGTTTTATAGGTTCCGGTTTCACATTTAAGTCTTTAAGTTTGGGTTGATTTTTTCTCTCCAATGAGAATTAGGGACCTTGTTTCATTCTTCAGCATGTGGATATCAAATTTTCTCATTGCCATTTACTGAAAAGAGCATTCATTCTCCTTTTACATTGTGTTCTTTGCATCTTCATTGAAAATCAGTTGGATATCTGAAATCAGAATTTATTATTTCTAGGCTCTCTCTTCTGATCTACGGGTCTGGTATCTATTTTTTTGTTTGCCAGTACCATGCTGTTTCAATTACTATAGCATGCACATTACTGAAAGTCCAGATGTAAAGCACATTAAATGCTATCAGGAGATGTTCATTCCTTTGGACTTGAGTCGAAGCTCTTCTAGAAGCCATTACATAAATAGCAATTACACAAATGCTTCAAGAATTCTCCAAATGACTGCAGCACAAAATGCTCTTGTGCATAATAAAGTTAGTCAACTTACCAATCATTTTTAAATGTTTCATAGTTGCAAAATTTATGATTAAATAGGCAATACATTTAAAATTTGTGTTTATGGTTTAAGTTTTCCTCAAGATATTTGATTTTATAGTCTCGTTTTTTGAAAAAAATCTAATATATTTGAATACTTTGGGTATTTATATGCATGGTTCAAAAACCAAAAACTGGAAAATTCCGGCTTTTTTCCTCCTCTGTCTCACATCACATGCTGTAAAAGGAGTTGGTCCTGCAGCACAGCCAGCTCACGGGGAACATAGATGTCATTGTAAATGCACTGCCCACAGCTACTCTTTCTAAGTGGAATGTGAAAGCAATATAATCATTTTTTTGTTCAGATGCATCCTATATTGATAATTGTTTTTCAGTATTCAGTTGAATAGGAAGATATCTCTTTAAAATTTATTTAGAGAACATCTTATCTGCCAATACACATTTATTCCATAATTTTCTTATTCATGAGGTGTTCCTCGCCAGAAGTAGGTTTATTCTAACCCCTTCCAAAGAAGCTAATAAAGGTTATGTGATGGGCTGAATAATACTTCTTTAAAATTTTTAAATTTTAGTTTTTTTTTTTTTTGTGTGTGTGTGTGTGTGTGTGTGTGTGTGCGTGTATGTGTGAACGTTTTGCCTGCACCCATCTCCTGCAATGCCCACAGAGGGTAGAAGAAGACATTAGATCTCCTGGAACTGGAGTTATAGCCAGTTGTTAGATGTTGGTGCTGGGAACAGAACTTGGGTCCTCTGCAGCAGCAGGTAGTGCTTTTAACTGCCAAGCCATCTCTCCAGCCCCTGAATAGTAGTTCTAAAATCCAGAAATCCCAGAGTCTGTCATATCACATGACAAAATGTATAAATGTGTGATTCTGGTGGGAATCTTGAGAGGAAGAGGCGATCCTAGATTATCTGGATCTATTCTTAGAGAAGCAGATGGGGTTTTGAGCAGATTGAACAGGAGAAGAGAATGGAAAATTATTTGCAGAGTTTAGAGAATAACAGCCAGAAACCAGCAAGCATGGAGCCTTGCTGAGCTAAGTTGTTA
Source organism: Rhizomys pruinosus (assembly GCA_009823505.1). Lineage (NCBI taxonomy): Eukaryota > Metazoa > Chordata > Mammalia > Rodentia > Spalacidae > Rhizomys > Rhizomys pruinosus. The sequence goes on along the minus strand of VZQC01010065.1, from coordinate 1,679,124 downwards.
TGGTGTCCTAGGAAGTCAATGCCACGGCTACTTTATGATCCCAGCAAGAATAGCGAGGCCTTAATGTCTGAACTGCCAATTGGCAAGGAATTTTTTTTAGAGATAACATTATTTCTCCGGTGTTCTTTGGATACTCTTACTGTCTTCACTCCTTTGTTCTAGGGGAACATAGCTTTTCCCCTCAATCAGAAACCTTTAGTCAACAACTCCCCAGGATGTACCCCATCTCCTTTACTGCTTTCGTAAAGTGAGCCATGTCAAGACACAAGCAGACACCTTTTTCTCCCACTTCCATTTTTACTGCTGTTATCTGTCTCTTCGATATTATTCCCCCCTCCCTACCCCTCTCCTGCTCAAAACAACGTGAAAGAGTATCTCCCCTGCTTCCTTCTAGGAGGCTGAAGGTTTCAGGTATAAACTTTGAGTCATTTTGAATTTATTTTGTGCACAGTGTAAGATAAGCGTATTGCAAGCTATCCAGGTCTTCCAGTGGGAGTTACTGAAAACACTATTTTCTCCACTGTGCAGTTTTTCCTTTGCAGCATTGTTTTGTTTATTTGAGATCTTTGTGCAGTTCCCCATAAATCTTAGATGTTCTTTTTCTATTTCTATGAAAAATGTCATTGGAATTTTGATGGAAATTGCAGTGCATTTGTAGATCATTTTGAGTGGCATGGGCATTTGAATATTGTTAATTATTCCAGTGCATGAATGTGGCATGCTGTTCCACTCTTTTTTGTCAAATTTAATTTCTTTCATCAATGTTTTGTAGTTTTCCACTTTACAGATTTTTCACACTCTTGATTAAATTTATATCTAGTATTTTATTTTTGATGTTAAGATTATCTCCTTTCTTTTCTAATTATTTTTTTGGATAATTTTTAATTGAATTGTATTTTATACATAACATCTCAATCTGTCTTTTTTTTTTACAAGTAAAAAAGAGATTTATTATTTATAGGATGCTTTTCCGTATAGTAAGCTCCAAAACAAGTCTAAGAATGCCCACAAAATAGAGAAAAGATGCTTGCTTAAGTTTCTGTGGTGTGCTAGGACTGCCACATTGAGCCACATGGCTTAAAGAACTTCTTTAACACACGGTCTCGAAGTTCACATTGGCAGGGTTAGTTTTCTACTGCATCAATTGTTTTTTAATATACTTTTATTGATGTTTTGTGTATTTCAGACATCATTTTTCAGTTCAATTTAGACATATCCCCCCCCTCCCCCAGTTCATACATTCTTCCATATGCGTCCTGCATCTTTCTCTCACTCTTTTTAACGGTTTATTGTTTTGGTCAGAATTTAACTATATCAGTTCGTTCTTTGACCCAGTCCTTATGTTGCTGTGGTTCCCTCCCAATTGTATTGCTTCAAAATATGCCTATATAAATGTCATATATGTACCAGAATTATGTCCTCCAGGAGTAAATTATATGTTAATTCTGATATATGTTTAGAAGTCCACATTTTTCCCTTTACTCTAAAATATGGATGTATACCTTCCACCCATATACATTAATTACCATGTCTGAAAGTATGTGGTAAGTTAATTCCAGGGCTCATTAAGACATTCACCTTATAACATCACAGTTGCTTTCAGAAAGAAATATAACAATAACATTGCTCAGCTTGCCTTTCGATTGGGGGATTTGGTACTGGAATCCACAAATGAGGGAAACCATTCCCTGTCTGTTTAGGGGGACTGTGTTACTTCACTCAGCATAATGGCTTCGAGTTCCATCCATTTACCTGCAAAGTTCATGATGCCATCATTCTTTACCACTGCATAGAACTCCATTGTGTAGATGTACCACATTTTTGTTATTCACTCATCAGCTGAGGGGTATTTGGGTTGCTTCCACCTTCTTGCTATTGTCTTAATCACCTTTTTAAAAAATTTTATATATATATATATATATATATATTTTAATCAAATCTAGGCCTGTGTCCCCCTATCCCCCACCCCACCAGAGCTCATGCACTCTGCCAAACATGCTTTTCATCTCTTTCTCAATATTCTCCATGTGGAAGTTGACTGTTTTGAGCAGAAGTTCACTGTTCCAGTCAGTTCTTTGATGCAGTTTTTTCTGTTGTTGTTGTTGTTGTTGTTTCCAATATGCATCACTCCCAACTTCTTTGGACAAAAGCTCAAGGGGCTGTGCACAAGAAATACTTACAACTAGGTAATTGGCACTAGCATCCACAGATGAGGGATACCATTCGTCATTTGTTTTTCTGGGACTGTGTTACTTCACTCAGCATGATGTCCTCTAGCTCCAGCCATTTTCCTGCAAAGCTCAGGATGTCGTCTTTCTTTGTCTTAATCACCTTTATACCACCTTCTCCATTGGCACCCTCCCACAGGCCCCCCCCCCGGAATTCATACATTCTGTCATTTGTGCGAAGGCCTATCATGCCAAATTAATCTTCCCAGCCATTCCTCAGGGCAAGTTCATCCAGTGAGCTCTAGTCAGCCTACCCAGAGTCCCTTGCTTTAAGAACACCAGCTATTCCTCACCCAACTGTAATCAGCTGCCAATATTTCTTCCGCTAAGATTGCGTTCTGCTGCCCATTTCCCCCAGGACCATGCTGGATTTTTGTCTGGTTGAGCTTGCATGCGTCTTGTGCACACTGACGCTAATGATGTAAGTTCCCATGAGCAGGGTCCCAGAAGTTTGTAGGATTCTGTTTCTATTCCGTCATGCATCAACTCCCTAGCCCTTACAATGTTTCCACCCACTCTTTGGCTTCCTTTAAAATATGTAGCATTTAAAATTTTATATTTAATTTATTATATTATGTGTGTCTTTGTGTGAGTGTGCACACACGGATTTCATGGTGTGTGGATGGAAGTCAGAGGACAGCCCTCAGGAGTCCAGCTTAGTTTGTCAGCCCCATGCTGGATTTTTGTCTGCTGAGCCATCCTGGAGCCCTGATTTCTTTTCCCCATAGTCGTATGGCAGTGTATGGGTATGAAGCTTTTTGTAAATTAGTTTATTATCCCGAAACTTTACTGAGCTAATTTCTTGCTCTAGTGCACGTGTGTGTGTGTGTGTGTGTGTGTGTGTGTGTATGTGTGTGTCTGTGTGTGTGTATGTGTTTGTGTGTACTTTTTAGGGATTTCTAAATATAAGATCTTGTTATTATCCAAAAGAGAATTTTTTATTATGAAAGGCTGTTGAATTTGGCCGTATTCCTTTCAGATAGCTATGGAGGTTGGCTATATGGTAGGTTTTTTTTTTTGTTGTTGTTGTTCTCCATTCTGTTAATAAAATCTGCCATGTTTATTGACTCATCTTTATTTAGCCGTGCTGGAGATTGAGCCCGGGGCCTTGCCCGTGGTGAGCAAGTGCTCTACCACTAAACTACACTCCAGTCTGCATGATTAATTTATGTGGTTATTGAGTCAACATTGTACCTCAGGGAAAAATCACACTTGATTGTGGTGGAAAGTCTTATAAATATGCTGTTGAATTTGGGTTACTAATGTTTTAGGAAGAATATTTGCATTTGTGTTTATTAGGGGTATTTTGATTTAGAGTTCAGACTGATTTTGTGACCTTTGAGAATGTTCCACTATGACCTTCTGTACTGGGGAGAATTCTTCATCATTTCTTTCAGTCTCTTCCTCTGCCATATTTTTCTGTACATTCTTTATTGATCTTTGGTCTGGGTGATCTGTCTGTTGTTGAACTGAGGTATTGAAATCACCTACTACCACTGTATTACTATTTCCCTTTTTGGTTCTGGTAATGTTTGTTTTATATATTTTGATGCTCTGATGTTGGATGTATACATGTTTAAAACTGTTAATTCTTTCTGATTAGTTAATTCCTTTGTCATTATATAATGACCTTATTTGTCTCTTGTGATAGTTTTCATTTAAGGTCTAATTCAGAGCTGGGCATGGTCAGTACAGTCATGAATGCCTGTAATTCTAGTAGTAGAAAGAAAGAGGAAGGAGGATCATGAATTTGAGGCTAGACTGGGCAACATATTAAGAGCTTTCTTTGACTTCTCTCCTTCCTAAATCAAATTTACCTGATACAAATATAACCATCCTGTCTCTTTACCTTTCTTTGGGGAGTTTTTTCTATCAGTTCGCTGTCAAGTTATTTGTGCCTTTAAGTTTAAAGTGAATTTCTTGTAGGTAACACCAGTTGGTTCTTGTTTTTTTCTTTTCCTTTCTTTCTTTCTTTCTTTCTTTCTTTCTTTCTTTCTTTCTTTCTTTCTTTCTTTCTTTCTTTCTTTCGTGTTTTTCTCTGCCTCCCAAGCGCTGGGATTAAAGATTTATATTACCCCACCCAGCCCTTGTTTTTATTCTTGAAGCAACTCCATGAACTCTGATTGTGGTTATAAATTGGATTTTAAATATATTGCCATGTATTCCGATTATTGTTATAAACTGGATTTTTAAAGTTACTTTTATTTTGAAAAATGTATGAGTATATTTCTGGCATGTGTGTAAATATACCCATGTTGTGTAATGAATACCTGTGGAGGTCAGAAGAGGGTGCTGGATCCCAAGAAACTGGAGTTAGGATGGTTGGTAGCTGCTGTGTGGGTGCTGGGAACCACACACGGGTTTTCTGCAAGAGCATCCAATACTCTTAACTGCTGAGCCATCTCTCCAGCCCCATAAACTGGATTTCCCATGTATCTGAAAGGCCCAGGTGTTAAAGGCTTGATACTCAGGGTCAGACCGTTGGAGTTGGTAGAATCTCTAAGGGATAGAACCTCATGGGAGGCTTTAGACCACAGGTGGGGTGTGCTGCCCATGGTGGGGATGTGGAGTCCCGGTATATTCCACCTGCTCGTGTTTACTTTGGGAGCATTATGGGAGTGGCTTTGCTCTGCCACAGTTTCCTGCTAGAATGAACTTGTCTTACCACAACAATCAATCATGAGTGGAACCGCCATAGCTGTGAGCCAGAGTAGCCCTTTTCTCTTTATAATTTGATTGACTCAGGTGTGATAGTGACTGAAAGCTGGCTGAGAGACTGGAAGAACTTAACTCATCTGGATTTCAAGCAGTTGCAGACTTACTGACATTCTTTCAGCTCCTGTCTTCCTTTCTTCTCTTTCTGTCTTCATTATTTCATTTTTTTTTTTTTTTTTAAATTTTTATTTATTTATTTATTTTTATGTGTATGAATGTATTGTCTGCATGCAGGTCTGCGCACCCGTGTCGTGCGATGCCGCGGAGGTCAGAAGACGGTCTCGGATTCCCCTGGAACTGGAGTTCTCCTGGAACCGGAGTCACAGACGGTTCTCAGCCGCCATGTGGGTGCTGGGGATCGAACCCGGGTCCTCTGCAAGAGCGGTCGTCGCTCTTAACCGCTAGGCCATCCCTCCAGCCCCATTATTTCATTTTTTTATAGTGGTGTGTTTTGATTCTTTTCTCCTTATACTTTGGTCTCACTAGAAATTTTTGTGACTACCATCAGGTTTACATGAAGCATTTTTTTTGTTTTTTTGTCTTTTCAAGACTGGGTCTCCCTGTAGCCCCAGCTGTCCTGGAACTCGCTCCATAGACCAGGCTGAACTAGAACTCACAAAGATCCCCTGCCTCTGCCTCCCGAGTGCTAGGATTAAAGGCGTGTGCCACCACGCCCGGCTACATAAAGCATTTCATAGTTCTGAGAGCCCATGTTAAGTTGATGATAATTTAATTTTGATTGCATACAAATCTCTTCAGTTTTCCATCTTCTCCCTCATCTTATTCTATTGTCACTATTTACATCTCATGTTTTCACTCATTAATTATTAGTTGTATTTTTAATGCTTTTGTGTTTTACTTGTTCTGCTATTGCAGTTAAGGATGATTTCTATACCACCATTTCAGTATTGATGATTTTGACTACGACTATAGCACTATGTTTGTCACTAAATTTCAGAATTTTATGTCTTCTAATGTTTTTATGTTAGTAACTAGTGTCTTTTAATTCCAGCCTGAAGCACTCATTAGCATCTCTCCTATGGCAGGTATAGTGTGATATGTTGGTGGACTCCCTCTGGTTCTCTTTGTTTGGAGTTTTATATTTCACCTTTGTTTCTGAATGGCACTTGTGATGGGTGTGGTGTTATTGATTGACTTTTTCCATTCCTTTTCCTCAGTGTTTTGCATATCTCTTCTCACTGTCTTCTGGCCTTGAAATTTTCTGCTGAGGAATCTTCTGCTTACAGCCATGAGATTCCCTTCTATGTAGTATGTTTTCTCTTTATGGTTTCAAAATGATTTCTCCTTGCTTTTTCTTTAGAGGTGCATTTGAACTTCTGTATAGGTGAGGTTGGCTTCACATTCATGCTTCTTTTCCTTAACCTCCTGGATATTGGAATTACACGTGTGTGGGATCACGCTGACGTACTCTACTTCTTCTGGGAAAGCAATAGGTGCACTTTACCACAGAGGCATCTCTTCAGTCCCAAAGACTTATATTTTTATTTATTTCTGTGGTGTGTGTTATTGCAAGTGTATGCCATATGTGTGTGTGTGTGTGTGTGTGTGTGTGTGTGTGTGTGTGTTACCCCTGGAGGACAGAAGTGCAACATCAGATCCTGTGGAGCTAGAGTTACAGGTGGTTGTGAACCACCTGACATGGGTTCTCTGCAAGAGCAGTGAGTGCTCTTAAAGGCTGCCTTCTCTCCAGCCCCTCCTACTGCTGTCAGACACTTATTTTGAACTCTTTATCAGGTAATTTGTATATTTTTGTTTTGTTGGGCTCAGCAACTGGAATTTTGTTTCTTCCTTTGGTGATGCTATGTTTCCATAATTCTGTACATTCCTTCAACCCTTCATATCTAGCTTCACATCCAAGGAGGATTGCTTATTGTTTTATCACAAATCATGGTTTTATTAAAATTTTAAGTAAATATATTACAGAGAAGTAGAATTGAATTTTGTGCTTCATATACAACATCTTAGTCCCTTCTAACCTCCTTCCCTGTCGGCACCCACCCATATGATGTGAATTTCATGCATTATGTAATTTATGTGAAGGCCTATCAAGTTAAGTCAATGTCCCTGATGTCCCTCAGTGCAAGTTCATCCACTGGGTCTAGTCAGCCTATCTAGGGTCACTCCCTTAAAGAAGATCAGCTCTTCCTCACCCAGTAGTAATCAACTGAATCAACTGCCAATAGTTCTTCAGCTGAGACTGGGGCCTGCTGCCCATTGCCCTAGTGCTATGCTGGGGTTTTGTCTGCTTGAGTTTGCATGGGTCTTGTGCATGCTGATAACATTGTTGTAGGTCCATATGAGCAAGGGCCTAGGAACCCGTAAGACTCTGTTTCCATATGGTCATGCACCTCTCAAAGGGGCTTTCTTTATGGAGTGGCTTTGGAAGGAAAAGGCCTTCTCTAGTGAGCCTGGTTGGAGTTTTGGTGGACACTCAAAGCTTCAGGATGTTCCTGCTTTCTTCCAGTGTCCTGTTTTGGGAGATAAGTCTAGGGCTGTGTGCTTTCTCTTGCTCTCATAAAGCCAGGCCTGGTATAGAGAGTTCCTGCTTATATCTTCCCTATGATGGTCCCTTGAACTGTTCACAGTTATATACTTTCTTCCAGACCAGTAGAATCAAGTCGGCTCCCCAAATCCATGCTGGATCCTGAGATCCAAAGACTCTTTGTGGGTATGTTGTGTCTGGGGGATGAGTGAGGTACTGTCATGAAGAGGGGTCACTTTGGTGGAATCTGTAGTCTGCTGTTGAGTACCAAGCAACGAGCTGCACATTGCTTCTCCTTCCTGCTGATTCAATGCCTTCATACTCTGGATGGGCTAAAACAGGAGCAGGCTTCCTGGAGACTGTTCCATGTGACTAGGGAATCCTGGCATTCCTTTAGGTTTTGTTCTTCCCCAAGGGAACAATCTTAGGCCTAAGGGAACTCCCTGGGCATGTTCTGTGGGGTCTCAGGGGAGATGTGACACTGACAAAGTGAAACTGTTGCTGCATGTTCTAGTTTGTCTTCCATTGCTGTGACAAAACACTGACCGACACCAACTTGGGGAGGAAAGGGTTTATTCAGCTTACATCTCCTGGGTCACAGTTCATCACTTAGGGAGCCCAAGGCAGGAACTCAGGCCAAGAACCTGGAGGCAGGAGCTGAAGCACAGGTCATGGAGGAATGCTGTTCACTGGCTTGCTCCCCTGGCTCATGCCCAGCCTGCCTTCTTATACGCTACACAACAACCTGCCCAGGGTGGCACTACTCATTGTGGGCTGGGCCCTCCTCACACAGCTCAACAATCCAGACAATACTCCACAGATGTGGCCACAGGCCAATCCAATGTAGCCAATTCCCCAGTTGAGGCTCCCTCAACCCAGGTGTGTCAGGTTGACACTAAAGCTATCCAGCACACTGCGTTAAGATGCTTTCCTCTTAGCCTCCCCTCCTGTATTGTGTGGCCTGGTGGAACCCACTGGACCACAGTCACCCCTCTTCTCCTCTCATCACTGTGCAAACCTGAATTTTCAGGACAGGCTCATCTCCAGAACTCCTGGAGACAGGCTCATTGCTCTCTATTGCTTACTCTATGGAGCACTTCTTTGTTCTCTTCTGTCCTGTCTTTCCTTTTTTTCTCTCATGCTAATTAATTTCAGATTCATGTGAACTTATTGCAAGTGAAGATTTACATATGGATGCATGGCCCCTCTCCTCTTCCCTGCGTGAGCTTCCTGTTTGAAGACTATTTGTCCTGGAAGATGGGCCCTACCCAGGAACTGACTTTTGCTTTGTGCCTGACTGTCTCATAGGGGTGTGCAGTATCTGGAGTTTGGCAAACGATACTGGGACTTAGAAATTATATTGCTATAGATAGAGTCAGATACTTTTAGTGTCCTGGTCAGTATCGATCCTGGAATTATGAGAGCGCATATGGATGGAGACGGGCATGGAACGTCCTTCTGCTTATTCTTAGGAATTTTGATGCATGAAGCCAAATTAGAATTTGTTAGAAACTGCAGCTCTATGAGCCATCTCTTAGCTAGTGCTAATTCTTCTCAGATTATGAATGTCGTCCAGTCTGTGTTTTCTATTTTATTGCGAGTTTTCATTTTTCTCCTACAGATGTTAGTGAGAGGCCGAGTGAAGATGATTGGAAATTGCCATCCGGAGTTCCTTTGAGCTGAAATTCATGTCGCATTTGAAGATATTCTTGTGGTTAGTTTTAAACTTCAACTAGAGACTGAGCTGGGAGAAGCTGGTCAGTGGAGACTGTTCCAATCAGGCAGATCAAGGTTTGGTGCTGTGCAGCACAGTAGGGTGAAGGTGGCTACAGATCATGCACCGGGCATCTTAAAATAGAAAGGAGGATTTAGAATGTACTGACTGTAAAGAAGTGACAGATAGCTGACAGATGACTTCATCATGATGACATTCCACTGTTTGCATGCGTTAGACTGCCAATGCTGGTGATGCCAATCAGAGTCTGAGCCGAAAACAAAATAAAACAAAACAAGTGTACATTTTAATCTTAATAAAATTAACTTAATAAAGCATTCTCTAGCAAATAAATTCACTACTGTTCTTTCTAATGTCAAGACAAAAAGTCCTTCTTTTTCTCCAATCTGTTTCTTATCCCTATAATCATACCCTATTACTGTTTATTAATTATTTTGCACATTTGCATTTAATTTAAGAAAAATTCACATTAAAATTTTTATAGTTTCATGTGTTAACATTTATTTCGAGCACTATTTTTTAACCACAAGGTTCCTGTTTTTTAAAATAATTTTTTGATTTATATGTTTTTTATTATATGTGTATGAATATTTTGCCTGCATGTGTATGTGCCCATGCATGCAGTGTCTGCAGAGGACACATGAGGACATCAAATTCCCCTGGAACTGGAGTTAATGGTGGAGTTAAGGTAGCTGCCATGAAGGTAGTGGGAACTGAACCTGGGTCCTCTGTAAGAGCAGCCAGTGCTCCTAACCACTGAGCCATCTCTGTATCCCCAAGAGTTCTGTTCTTGAGGACTTTGATTTATTCCCTTTTATCTAGAATGTGCTGTGAAGTGAGACATTTTGGAGTTTTTGTGTCTTTCAAAGAGTTGTCAAGTAAGGTATGTCTAACATAAACATCTGTATATTTTTAATTTTTTAATTTTTTTTTTTTTTTGGTCTTTTCAAGACAGGGTCTCCCTGTAGCCCCCATGTCCTGGAACTCACTGTGTAGACCAGTCTGGCCTTGAACTCACAAAGATCCACCTGCCTCTGCCTCCCAAGTGCTAGGATTAAAGGCGTGAGCCACCACGCCAGGCCAACATCTGTATATTTTTAATGTGTCTAATATGATGAGTTTCAGAAAGTGTCACTGAGTGCCTATCATCTTCAAGAGTTCCTCTTTTAGTTATCAACTATTACTACTACTACTACTACCACTACTGATGATAGTTTAGATAGTTTACTGTGAGAACAGCCTTTTTATTAGCTCTGTCATCTTAGCACACTGTTATGCTGTATGCTACATAGAGAAATTTGCTTCTCTATTTCCTTTCTATTTTTGTTTTCTTGACACAGGGTCTCCCTATAGCACCAGCTAACCTGGAACTTGTCATGTAGACCAGACTGGCCTTGATCTTACAGAGATCCATGCCTACTTCTGCCTCCTGAGTGCTGGGATTAAAGTGGTATGCCACAACACCAGGCTTCTATTTCCTTTCTTGGGGGCTATTTGAGTTAAGCATTTCTGAATACTGGCCTATCTGAGAGCTTTATCTGATTGTTTAGTATGAGTGATAAATTGACTCTTCAGGTTCAATCCTTTTTTCAAATTTCTTTTTTCCAAAATCAAAACATGTTGCCACAATGTCTGTTGCCATGTCAAACTGCAAGGGAAAATGCTTGTTAGTAGGATATTTTTGCCTTGTTTATATATCAATTTGATCTGTGTTAATTTATTGCTCATTTGCTTGCTTGCATGCATGATTAAAGACCTTTTTAAAGTCTATTCTTCTAATTCAAAGTGATTCTATAACATGTTTGGCACAGAAATCTTTTATTATGTTTACTTTTAAATATGGTTGCCTCCTAATATTTGCTTACTTGTGCCTTTTGTTTTGAGAAATTTTACTTAGTTCTATGTTTTTCCTTTTCTATTTGCTTTGGTTTCCACTTTTGAAGCATCTTCAAGCTACAGTTAACAACGTTTACAGGGTGCCTGGCCACCAGTCTAGTTGCTGGCATGAGGCTCTGACTCCAAGGTGAAGTGTGATGATGCCTGATGTCCTCTTCTGGTCTCCACACAAATGGGCTGGCACACCCGTGCATCAAGTGTGCACACCCAACACATCTTCCCACCTCCACACAACCCTTCCCTCAGGCCCTGCTCCTCATCCCTTCATCTTTTATTTCCTTCTCGCCCTTCTGCTCTTTTGCATTGTCCTGGGCAAGCTTCACATCCTTTGGGTTTTGCTTTTCCTAACAGGATCTGGGGCTGTCATTCCATTCCACTCCTCCTTACCTCACTCACTCATTTGTTGTACCTAGGCTTCCATATGTATTTTATTCCATGGTTCTTTTTTTAAAATCTCAGTCCACTGGAGACTGCCTATGCGTCCCCTAATCTGTTTCACCCTTCTCTTGAAGGCTGACTAAACAATGCTCATTTAGTTCCTTTTGAAGTTGACTATTTCTGTGCAATCAAGTTTTTCCAGTGGAATATATGTAGGAATGATCCAACTCAGTTCCAGATCTGGCCCATAAAAGCGCTCCTCATGCAATCTGCCTGCTATTCCTCATGCTATGGAAACCTTAATGTGGCCAAATGATCCTGGGTCCCTCAACAACTGAGCGAAGAATTGTTTGCTAATCAGAAACTTCTGCTTCTGATTTTACAGGCCAGGGAAATAACTTGCTTTCTTGATCCACTGAGACATGCTGGGTTTATTTGATACAGAGTATTACTATGATTAACATTTCATCCACATCCTTTTTGTTCATTATGCTTTAAGGCCTTTGTTTATAAATGTCACATCTTTGATATCCTTTTGAGATGGTCGGTTTTCTATAATCGTCTCTGAATAGCATCTGAGTCTTTGATATGAAGATCTGTTTTCTTTATATTACTGTGTTAAGGTCTATGATGACCTAATTAATTAATTAATTAATTAGAGTTTTTTTGAGACAGAGTTTCTCTGTAGCTCCATCTGGGCTGGAACTGTAGACCAGGCTAGACTCAGTCTCACAGAGATCCACCTGACTCTGCTTCCCAAGTGCTGGGATAAAAGATATACACCACCATGCCTGGAATTCCATTTATTTTTTATTTCTTTATTTTTAATTGAATGTTGGAGAAGTCATTCAATATGTTTTTTTAAATTTATTTATTTATTTTTTTAAGGGATTCTACAATACAATGACACAGTTGTTTGCAGATAGCATTGATGTCACTCATTATGTCATACAATCAGGTAATTGGTGCATTTTGCAAGTATCTATGTCCAAATTTTGAACAACCCAAGGTTCCCATAGACCAGTTGGAGAAGCTTGTATGCACAGACATGTTGATCAATCAGGAGTCCAGACTATATTCCTGTAGTCTCATGATTCACCCCTATCTCTCCACAGCCCTTACAATCTACCACGCCTCCTCTTCCGCAGTTTGTTCCCTGGGCTTTGGGAAAGGGGCACAAGTGGGTGAGAAGAAAACAGTCTAATTTCTTTGGAGTTGTCATTTTGGACTCCAGTTTATTCAGGTTGTTTCCCTTCATGGATGACAGCTTTCCCAGTGATACCCTTTTTGTCATATTAACAAAGCACAAACATATGAATGTACAGGCATTTAAGCAGTACCACTTATTGTCAAGCTAAGCTGTGAGCATAACACAGTGCTTGGTGGCATGCTAATCCGCAAACTGTGGTTTCTCTATAAAGGGGGACAAGTTCTTACTGTGGCTCACAACATCGCCCAACCACCAGAGGACACAAGCTTGTGGCATCCGCTGTGAGTTATTCCTCCAAGGAGAGAGCCATAGCCAAATAATTTGGGATCTATAGACACTTGGCTGCCACTGTTGCACAGTATCTCCAGGCTGTTGAGGTGTAGCTGATATGACGGGAGGAGTCTTGCTTGTCTCAGGGAGACCAATATTTTGCTGTATTGCTTTAGTGGCCTTTGTTTTTTGTTTTTTTTTTTTAATTTTTTATTTATTTCTGGATGTGTATGAGTGTACTGTCTGCATGCAAGTTTGTGCACTCATGTCGTGCAATGCTGCGGAGGTCAGAAGAGGGTGTCGGATTCCCCTGGAACTGGAGTTCTCCTGGAATTGGAGTTTCAGACGGTTCTCGGCCACCATGTGGGTGCTGGGGATCGAACCCGGGTCTTCTGCAAGAGCGGTCGGTGCTCTTAACTGCTAGGCCATCTCTCCAGTCCCGCTTTAGTGGCCTTTGGTAAAACTCTCTCGTCTTTCAGAGGGCAGTTGTACATAGCAAGTGACGTCTCAAAACATTTTTCATGCTCACACCCAGGTCTTTGACTACAGGGACTTACTGCCTTTCTTCTTGCAATATCCCACTTATAGGCAAAAAAGGCCTTATAATTTGGGGGGGCGGGTTTTGAATCCCCTAGCCAACATCTCCTAGGCAGAATAATTCATTGCTGATGTCAGAGCTTTCCTGTAGTAATTATTTTGGCTTAATTTTCACAACTTATAAACACTTTACTATTGACTTTGGCTCTAGTTAGGGAAATAATCCTTTCCAGTTCCTATGCCTATCAATCAGTTAATAGTTTATGCCTGTTTTATAGGAAATTACCCTGTAACAGTTGGCTCTAGTTACAGTTGGGAGTGGTTCATCCATCATGTTTTTCTTTTTCCAAAAAAAAAAAGGGGGAGAGGTAGGAAGTTTCTCACACCTGGAAGGTCAACTTCATTAGGGTCCATTATAAACAGTCAACCCCATATTATTCAGAGAGATGCCAGTTGTCCGTGTCTCAGGCATCTGAGTTCCTCATTCCTTATGTTCAGATGGGTCAACCTCTCTGCTGGCATTCCCCAGTTCATCCTGCACAGCCATAACGTTGTATGTTTTCAGGCATTTAGATTGGTGTTTTTACCTGTGGGAACATAAAATTCTCCTCCCATTGTTAGTTTCAAGATCAGAAAAATTGAAAAATTTATCAATAGGATTGAACACAGAGTTTTCCATTTGTAGCCCAGAAAGGATTAGTACCCCACCTCCCACCTCCCTCTTTTTTTTTTTGTTTTTCGTTTTTGTTTTGACCTATAGATGCCTAAGTTGTATTACACATACCCATAACAGGAGCCAAGGATAAGCTTTCATTAAATTTACCCAAACTGCTTCTCATTGACTGTATGCTACTTATTTGGAAGGAAATTTAAGCTTGTTCTTTAAATCATCCTACAAGTAAAAGCAAGTGTTATAATGTGATGTTGTGTTATTCAGAAAAATATATAGCCATTTATACCTTAACCCATTACAAATTATAAATAAAACCAATTAACATTTTTATTCCCAATTATTCAGTTGTATTACCATTTACACCAAAACCTACACCTAATTTAACTAATCTAAACATTTCACTAAGCCTTAAGATATCCTATACTTGGTGGATAAAGCTGGCGAGTTGAAGTACTGCAAACAAATTTTACCATAATAAACACTTTGCTCTTTAAGCTTATGACTGGACTAAGACTTCTACTTATTTGGGATAATAAGAATTTAAGCTTAATTCCTTTTAAATTGTCCTACAAGTAAAAGAAAGTGTTATAATGTGATGTTGTGTATTTCAGAAAATATAGAGACCAACCAATACAAACTATAAATAAACAACTAGCATTTTATATACAGAGAGGTGTTACCAAAGCCACTGAACCAATAAACCAAATGTTGGTCTCCTTGATCAAGCAAAACTCCTCCACCAACATCAGCTACACCCAATTGCTTGGAGATACTGTGCAGCAGTGGCAGCCATATGTCTGTATATCCCAACTTTATTTGATTATTAGCCTCTCCTTGGAGGAATAACTCGTGGATGTCACCACAAGCTTATACCTTCTAGTGATTAGGAGATTTATATGCCACAGTAAGGCCTTGTCATCTCTCTCAGGAAAAAAAAAGTAATCCAGGGATTAACACACCATCCAAACATCTGTGTCTATACCAAAGTAACCTACCATAGTAACTAGCAATGTTTAAATACATATATATCTAATCGTTTATGCTTCATTAGCAAGATTGAAAACCTGTCCCTGGGCAATTGGTCAGCTCATGAAAGGAAACAGCCAGAACTGATTAGAGTCTAAAACGACATCTCCAGACAAAGTAGACTGTTGTGCTTCTTGTCCACCTGTGCCCCATCTCTACGCCTAAGGAACAATCTGTGGAAGAGGGGGAGTGGCATATTGTAGGTGCTGCGATAGGGGTGAACGGTAAAACTACAACAATATAGTCTGGACACTTATTTGATCAACTTGATTGAACATTCAAGCCCCTCCAGCTAGATGGTGGGAGCCTTGGGCTGTGTGGGCTGGGGCACAACTGCTTGCAAATTGGCTTTATATGAAGGATTCTTGTGCAAAAAAAAAAAAAAAGGAGCTAGATACAGACATTTGAACTAACTGGCAATATGTTTTGATCTTATTTAGATTCACTCTTGTATCTCCAGCCTGCTTTCAAACTCCCCACCAAATTTCTGTACTCTAATAAATAGATTACATTAGATTAGATAGATCGATGATAGATAGAGAGATAGATGATAGATAGATAGATAGATAGATAGAAGATAGTTAAAGGCCTATAGAGTCAGATTTGTATCCCCAAATGCCATTTGGTGTGAGTTCATCCACTGGTGCCTGTTCAACCTACCAAGAGTTTCACTTAAACGAAACTGAACCAGTGACTTCCCAGAGACATTGGCTGCCTGTTGTTCCTCAGGCAGCATTAGAGTTTCTTACTCACATCCCCATGTCTGTGCTGGGATTTTGTCCAGCACAGGGATGGCCAACACGTAGCCTTTGTGATCTTTCTCACTTGTCTGTGCTAACTCTATTCGGTGGATCAGTGTGTAAGAGTGCTGAGCACCAGGCCTGATGACCTGAGTTGGATCCTGGGAACTCACATGGTAGAAGGAGACAACTCCTGCAATTTGTCTTTTGGTTTCTACACACACACACACACACACACACACACACACATGCACACACGCACACACATGTGTGCACACACACACACACACTAAGGAAATGTAAAATAATTAAACAAAATTTCTAGGACTTCCATCCACCAGAAGGTTTTCATGATCTGGACAGTACTCCAAACTGCTTTGATACTTTAAAGCATAATTCTAGCCTGCTATCACTACATGGGCCTTTGGTGACAGAGACAACCACAGACAATGCTGCGTGAACCATGGTGTCAGCATGCACTGCTGTCCCAGGTGTCCTTATTCCTGTGTCAGCTGTGGTGCTTCAGAACCAGTCCCTCACCTGTTGCCTCCACACATATGGATTCTTCGTGACCTGTTTCATTCTTCAGGTTGCAATTTCCAATAGTCAAACATATATTGGTGTTGTGTGGAGAAAAGTACTTAGATCATTTCACAAATAATACTTTTTAGGAGAAGGATGGCTATATAGCTCTTACTAGGATGGACTTGGGGCATTGGTTTTTCTGAAAACACAGATTCTTGACTCTATCATGTGAATTCTGAGTGAGTCATTTTAATTTTGAGTGTAAGCTTCTGAATTTTAAAAAGACCCTAGGTAATTTCAATATGTTGCCAATAACATGGCTTGAAAGTAAATTAACAGTAAGATCACTAAAAATTAATTTCCCTTCATATTATATTATCACAGATAGATAGATGAATAAACAAGTATGGTCTGTACAAAATGCTGTTACTCAGCCTTAAAATGGATGGGAATTGTGGAACATGCTATAACCTGGGTGGAACTTTATAATGTTATGTTAATGAAATAAGCCTATCAGAAAAGGACAAATACTGTATTACTGCATTTACATGTGTAAATGTAAATGTACCCTGGGTAGTCAAATTCATAGAGGAAAAAGAAGAAGGGTGGTTTCAGAATCAAAAGATAGAGAAGTTCTGAGTATGTTGAGGGTATGCTTAACATTGTGAATGTGCTTAATGACTAAGCCACATACTTAAGTTAGAGTGCTGTTTTGTGTTATACATCATTTATTGTAATTTTAAAAACAATGAATTTTATTCCTACTCTATTAGTCAGCTTTTCATTCATTAGTGTTACAGACTTAAGATAGAGGTGGGATTCTGAGATAGACAGGTGTAATGCCAGTAAGTGAGGTGTAGAGGAGGAAGTATGTGGCACAATTCTTGTGTTTAATAGAATTCCACATTTCAAGCACTGGTGGTCTCTTTTTTGCCCTCTTCCAGTTAGGAAAGATTTGTTCAGGAGACTATGCTGTGACTTCCATCTGTCTCCTTTTTTGAAACAGGGAATTATCTTTGGTCAGAAGCATTGTTGCCAACATTGTTTCCAGTAAATCCAGTATCCTAGTCTCTGGGAAGCTATTGGGGCATTTCGCAAAGGATGTATTGATTCTCTGAAAGAAGACCTCTACGATCTATGAGTTAAGGGCTCTGCCTTTCAAATGACTCTGTAGAATGTGGAATGGACAGCATGGAGTTCAGGAAAGCTTGTCATCTGCCTTGGTTTGAAGCTGCCGAGTGTAGGTGCACCTGCTATGGTTTAGGACTAATTATGTTGTATTTATACAAAGAAGGTGAATAGCCAAAATTACAGATGGGTTTCTGTAAAACACTTTTCTTTCCCCAAATAGGAGAAGTGGAACAACTCACTGATAGAAAACTTAATGAAATACAGCTTTCAAGAAGCCAAAGAAAGATGAGTTTGCTACATACAAAACATTCTCCAAATATACGGGAGATGGTGAGTCATCCCAGGGACTTGACTGGATTGTATGTATGCTACAGATCTGGAAAAACAGTGAACATTCCTTAGGCCACCCTGGAATTCAAGACCAAAATGTTTAACTTATTCAATGGCTGAGTATAAATTGCACAAGCCCTGAGCTGCCAGAGTTTCCCTGGGCTCCGACTTGTTACAGATGCAACTGCCACATGTCACTGCAATACCATAACAACTTGGTCCTGTCAAATGAAGAAACCAATTCAAAGAATTTGCTCTTGACAGCATTTTTCAGAATAAACCACTGTGTGGTCAGTGGAGGGATTACATCTGGTGTGTCTGAAAATAAAAGTCCTTTCACAAACAGTATTAAATAAGGGCCTTAAAATAGCATGTGTGGGGACAGGCTATTTTGTTCTTAAGAAGGAACCAACAGCTTTGAGCAGTTAGTTAGTCACCCCCGCAGCAGACGATGGTGAAACTTAAGAAAACAGATCCTTTCACAACCATCTTCAACAAAGGTCTTAAAACCACCACCTCAGGTGTTTGGCTACAGTCTGTTTTTCCTTTTTTTAGAAAATGTCTATAAGGAATGTGTTTCAGGTGGAAAAAGTATCCATAGAAATTGTTTTCAAGGCAAGACACTTTGCACATTTGGAGACTAAGTGGGAATGTTTCTTCGGTGTTGTGTCTAGGATGGAAAGCAAAACCCACTTTTCTGATTCATTTCAGACTTTTCTGGCAAAGATGTTGCCTACATGGGTCCTGTGTGGGCTCAGCCTTCCCTGCCAGCTCATATTTAGCACATCGGCATTTCACAGACACCTCCTGTTTGCAGAAGTACTCTACTCTGCTGTTGGACTGAGTGGACATAGTCTACTTATATTTGGGCCTGGTTTTCTGTTAAACAGGAGGAAAATATTTATTCTTTTACAAATAAGAAAAAAAATGAGAATATTATTTAAGACAGAGTATTTCTTTTTTAAAATGAAAATATTGCATGAAGTTGACTTGATATTCATGGGCTATTAAATTCATTTTCCTGCCCTGGGCTGGGTGCAGTAATTTCTGAAAATAGAGCTTAGCTTTTTTAATTTTCTCTATTTTTCTATTTCCATTTGTTCAAAGCTTTATTATTGAACCTTTTTATTTAATTTCAATTTATTAGTCTTAAGTTTATTGAGGTATAAACTTAGATCATTGATTTGAATATTTCTCTTGAGTATAATGCTAGGAGTTTCCCTCTAACAATTGCTCTAGCTGCACCACACAAAGGCATGCAGCATTTTAATTAAGTTAAATGTTTTAAATACCTTTGTGATTTCTTCTTTGGGTCATACATCTGTGCTCAGCTGAAGGCATAAAGATATTTTTCTACAGATCTTCAGGTTTCTTTCTGTACAGCTTTTTATATATTTACTTATTTATGATGCAGAATCTTGTTATGTAGCCCAAGCTGACCTTGAGCTTGTCATCCTCCTGTCTCCACTTGTAAGGGATGGGTTTATAGCGCCATGCTGGGTTCTGTAGGGATTTTCTCCCTTCAGACCTCTTGACTGAAAACTGAAGTTATCCTGTCTCTCTTGTACTCTAATACCCACCATACAAGACTGCTGGCCTGGCGGATGCTTCCAGTTAGCAATGCAGACTGAAAGCTGTTCTAGTCAGTAAGTTGGAGCAGCTGTTTTTGTTTACTTCACGTTCCACTCCTCCAGAGACCACAATCCTACACAGTTTCTTATCCAGTGTCTTAAGACCATTGCATTCTGGGGGCTGGAGATGGCTCAGTGGATAAGAGCACTGGCTGCTCTTGCAGAAGACCCAGGTTCCATTCCCAGCACCCACATGGTGGCTAAGAACAATCTGACACTGTCTTCTGTGGGCAGTGCACAAAATGCATGTAATACAGTCATACACATGAAATTAAAGCAATAAACAAATATTAATGCAGTCTGTGTAGCTCTATCATGGGCGGCAGCAGGAGAATCCAACTGTGCATAATCATATTTCACTAACGTTGAAATAATCATTCCTCAACATTTACTTCCTTCCTGAGTTAATATTTAAGTATAAAATTGGGGGAATGAGGCTGGAGAGATAGCTCAGTGGTTAAGAGCACTGGCTGCCCTTGAAGAGGACCAGGGTTTGGTTCCTAGTATTCACATAGCATCTCACAACAGTCTTTAACTCCAGTTCTAGGGGATCTGACACTCTATTTTGACTTCCATGGGCATTGCATGAAGAGTGTACTTACATAGATGCAAGTGCTACATTCATACATATAAAATAAAAATAATAAAATATTTTAAAATTATGGAAAACAGTAAGTTCACAGACACAAGAGTCTAGGCCTGAATCAAAGTTCCATTTAAATACATATTTATTTAATTATTTGATTCATGACTTTATTTTTATAATATTTATCAAAAGCTACTTTATTCTGGACACTGCGCTGGTGTGCAGTCTTCTTTGGTATTTATAAAATAGAGACCAATCTCATTACATCATCAGGGTAGCTTGTGAAAAATGGCCACATTTTCTTCTATTTTTCTAATGATGTTGAAATGAGACCTTAAAGACTCTTTCATCTAAAAGAGTCCATCCCTTACCCATGAGGCTCAGAGTCCCCTATGACTGGCTCTGGTCCATGTTAAAAGACTTTCTAGGTTTCCATTAACCTTCTGGAAACTGTGTCTCTCATATGTATAGACGCAAAGCTGACATCTCAGAGTGAGAGATTCTTTGGAAGGAGGAACTGGCTATCCCAGCTCCCAACCCCACTGAAAACCAGGACAATTCTACTGATGGGCACTACCTGTTTCATACCAGACACTGAGTCTCAGTTCCAGCTGAGATCTACTGAGCTGGAGTCTGACCAGAACCTCTTAGTTCAGCCCGGCCTCCATGGTCACCTTGCAGACCAAGAGCTAAAGTCTGCCTACTGTCCTACATTCCTGTGCCACTCCATTTTGGGGGTGGCTTGTTGGTAACAGAAGCTAACTGACAGTCTACCTGATACTGTTGTGGCACTGAAGAATAGCTGTTAAAAGTTCCTGGAACAGTGCTCAATATGTAGTTGGTACCATAGGTGCTTAGAACATTCATTTTAAATACTATTGTCATTATCAGATAAGGACATGGCAATTGGGGAGTGAAAATTATTTAAAACCTCTGAGTGCTTTTCTAATTTTGAATTTTTTACATGTGCTGTTTCAATGGATATATACAGATTCATATGTATGTGTATATATACACATGTATCATATATAAATAGATAAATATAAATATAAATAGATACACAGATGTGCTTATGTTTATGTCTATATTAACAGCTAGTAAAAAAGCAAAAATTATACAGATTTAGTATACTATTTTATAATACAGTAAAAAGAGAGGTTTGTCTAATGATAATCTATAGTAGCTTTCTATCATACACAAGATATCCTTTGTTGAAAGTCATCCTACAAGTTCCTGAAAGCAGATAGGACTAAGTCTTTAATGTACTACATATATTTTTCTATACAATGTATTTACTATAGTGTTTAGTGGCACAAGATTATTAATAATAACTAATTATAAAATGGAACAATTATAACAAAATACTGCTATAAAAGTTACATAAAGCTTAATGTATTAATATAAAGCTTATATATTGTTTATTTCTACAATTTTCCATTCAGTATATTGAGACTACAATTGATGTTTGGGGTAAGTTGCAGCTAAGGGAAGCTTGCTGTATCACACAGACCACATGTGAATAGAATTTCTCAGAAGTTTTGAACACTAGAATACAGTAGACAGGAAAATTGTATTAGCCAAATATTATTTAACTTCAGTGAACCTGAAGTCTCTGGGCCTCTTTTTCTCATCCAGGATTATTGTAAACATCAGCTTTCATGCTTAGCAGATTAAGGCACTTGCTGCCAAACTTGATGACCTGAGATCAGTCCTTGGGACCCACGTGGTAAGAAGGAGAGAACCAACACCCATCAGTTGTCCTCTGAACTCTACGCGTGTGCCATGAGTAGTGTTTCTGTATATGCATGCACACACACACACACACACAAAACAAATAAGTAAAATAAAATTTAAACATCAACTGTCATTGTGGGCTATATTTGTGAGGATTTTGCTTAGTTGATATTTTCAGTTGATTGAG
The DNA here is from genome assembly GCA_009823505.1 of Rhizomys pruinosus. Taxonomy (NCBI): domain Eukaryota; kingdom Metazoa; phylum Chordata; class Mammalia; order Rodentia; family Spalacidae; genus Rhizomys; species Rhizomys pruinosus. The sequence continues at coordinate 1,657,089 of VZQC01010065.1, read as the reverse complement.
TTGAAGTGAAGTTAGCTACAGTGTTGTACATAGTTACTTTTTAAGTAAATAAATAAGGTTTCCATTTTCGACTTTAACTCATTTTCTCAGAGAAACTTCCCTGACATCTTCAACCAAATTATATTTCCAACTATACACTTTGGTTGAAGACTATACTTATTCTTTGTAGCATTAGTCACAATTGGTTTTGAAGAATTATTTCTGTGTTTTAGTTTGCTTCTCTATTATTGTAATAAAACACTGACCAAAATTACCTTGGGGAGGGAAGACTTTATTTGCCTTATAGTTCATCACCAAGGGAGCCCACGGTAGAACTCCAGGGTAGGAACCTGGAGGCAGGAGCTGAAGCACAGGCCATGTGGCTTGGTCCTTGGCACCTGCTCAGCCTGCTTTCTTATACAATACGGACCACCTGCCCAGAGGTGGCACTGGCCAAAGTGGGCTGGGTCCTCCCACATCACTCAACAATCAAGGAAATGCCTCACAGAGAGGGTCACAGGTCAGTCCAATGGAGGCAGCCCCCCAATTAAGGCTCCTTCAACCCATTTGTGTCAAGTTGACACTAAAGCTATCCAGCACACTTGTATTAACAGCAAAGGCCTGGTGAGTGTGATGGCAGCAAACTGAAAGGGAAACAGGTCAGAGTCACCAATTTGATATCAAAATGACAAATTTGTTACAAACTTTGATGTTTTTCTCTTCTAAACTAAAAATATTTAAATCTAAAATGCCAGGTGAAGGATTCCAAAATGATTTTATTAATTCAGCCATTAGTGTGTCTCTGAGCATCAAGGCATGGGGGACTTTTGTAAGTGACAGCTTCTCTCTTGTAGGTAACCTCTTTCAGATGTGCTCCCACTTATTCTGAGCTCTTCAGAGTTCTGGCAGCCCAAAGGACATGCACATAATACAGGAAGTCAGTTTGGTTATTATGGACTAATTGAAAAGGTTGCGTAGAAACTGGCATTTAAAATTAGATGAAGGTTTATCTTTCAGGTCCCATACGAACATTTCCCTTCACTTGTGACACACAGAACTCATGCCTGAATATTTATCCTATGCCTTTAAAGGCAATTTCATTACCTGAAGTGTCTGTTTTAATCATCATATGACGTGAAAGACAAGAATTGAATGACCTTTAGTTTCAAAGCCATAAATATTTCAAAGGAAACAGACCTTCTGAGTTCAGGAGAGAGCACATCAGATGAACAGGTATCACTGCAGGATTGGGCTGCCTTCCATCACCAGCCACCTGCACTGCAGTGTGGACTAGTCACACATACTTGAATCCTGTCCCTCTCGACACTGTCTCACTACTGGAACCCATGAAGCAGTGGTTCATTGTGACCTATCATGAGTCTAAAGAAAGGGTTGAGGACTAGGGAGATGGCATGGTGGTTAAGAGCACTGGCTGTTCTTCTAGCAGCTACATGGCAGCTAACAACTGTTTATAACTCCAGTCCCAGGGAATCTAATGCCTCTTCTGTCCTCTGTGGCATTGCACGACACAGATGTAGTCACATACATGTAGGCATAACACTCATAAACATAAAATGAAAAAAATAAATTAAAAAGAATTGGGCTGGGATGACAGGAAATATAAGTCAGGCTTTTCAACAGGCAGTTGGCCTGGGCATAATTTTCTTCTTATATAGCTCTTCCCATTAAGCCAGTAATGAGTCCGTGGTGATGGGTGAGTGACAGTACCCTGAAAGGGGAACAATGCCCTTAAGTGAAAGTCCCAGAGAAACACCTTGGCAAGGAGAATGCACCAGGCTAAAAGCAACAGTAAATATTCTCTTTAGGTAACAACCATATAAGCCCGGAGAGAAAAATTGGTGCAGCCTGAAAAGGATGCAATTGTCTCCAGAAAAATAAGCAAAATTGCTTTAAAACATCGAGAGTTATAAAAGCACATGCGAACAAAGCTGCCCATTCATTCGCTTTCTTTGATTGTTTTCATATGACATTCACCTATTATTTATGACCATGCTTGAAGAAGCCAGCTGGTAGAGTTAAACTGCCTGCACCTCTTGGTTTCATGTTGAGTACTTAGTCATCATATCACCTTTTATACAGTCCCTAGCTCATGCACGCATTCCACAGACAACCATGTTTTTATGAGGGGAGGGCAAAGTAGGTTGCAGGCTGAAGTTCTGACGTTGCCTTTATTGGCATTTAACAGTGGGCACTCTGGCCCTCTTACACTATCCTTAAGGCAGGTAGAGAGAGACGGCAGTTCCAAAGCTATGGCAACATCTCCGGCAGTGCATCTTGATAGCATTTATGTGTCTTGTATTTCTGTCACTATTATATTTCTGAAGTGTCCTTTTCACATGGCCGTTTTATTGCTCCTTTGGACTTGCCAAAGTTCCCTGACTCCATCTCTCAGTGCCAGAAAAGGCATTAAACTATTCAGCTGGTCTTATCATCTTCCAGAAAACAATAAAGGCCTTTTTGTGCCTTTAGTTAAATGCATTCATTGTGCCAACAAGACTGGAGTTAGCCATGCCTTATGCTCCAGGCTTGCGTCCAACTAGAGAGGATTATGGCTTGCTCTGTTCCTCATCACAGGCCCAGCTTTGGAATTGACTTCTCACAACTGCAGAACATATACTTGGCTAATTTTGCTTATAGGTGATCCTCCTTAAGCTTATTTGACCTTGATTTTCCAATCTTAAGCAATTACAAATTTGTTTTGGTTTAGACATTTTTTAAAAGGTGACCCAAAGTTGAAAAGTCATAAGATGAAGCTGTTACCTATCAAAGAAAGAGGCAGGATGCTTAGGCTGTCCTGGGAGCTCATTTCTAAGTTACTGTCATATTTATAGGGCATTCCTACAGCTTAGGGGAACTGATTAGTTACTTTATTTGGCAAAGAGTGGACCAAAATAGTAGTAAACACATCTAATAAATATCATTGGAAGATTTCTATGTAACTCACGTAAAAACCTTTAACACAGCAATTCTATCGTCTCCTGGATTTGACTTCAGGAAACACCATTACCCCAGTTCTGTCCAGCTGTCAGAAGGGTTCCTGTGATATTTGGGGCTTTAGTAAGTGAGACTGATAGTGCCACCCATATACCTTCCACTTGTTCTCCTGAAAACAGTTGAAGTTAAATCTGCGAACTAGATCCTGCCTGTGTGCTTCCTTTGCAGCTAAATGATGAAGTTTTCATTAATAGAATGTAAGCAGAGATGATGTGTCAGGATGTTAACTTAGGTGAGTTTCCTCAAGATTCTGCATGGTGCCTCAATTGTCTTCCAGAGGCAGGCAGAACAATCAGGTTTCGGGAATCTGCATCCCTGAATGACCATATATTGAAGATCTGTCTGATCCATTCCAACTATGCATTTCCATTCTGTTATATGAGAAAGAAAAAAATTTCAAGATTCATTGATCAAGCCAGGTGTTGTGGTGTTCACCTTAAATCCCAGCTGTTGGAGGCTGAGGCAGGAGGATTGTGAGTTTGAGGCTAGTCTAAGCTACTTAGCAAGACCCTTTATCAAAACAGACAAAGACAAGATTAATTAATGCAGTAGACTTTTTGCTTCTCTTTGTTGGAGGAACTTATCCTTCAATATAACAAACACAGTTATAATTCCAGTTAACCTTGGATGTGGCTTGGTTATATTAACATTTGTGTGGTTTTAAAATTTCAACAGGAAGTAGAATTGGAATATGTCACTTCTCTAATTAAGATAGACTCCCATATATTTAATATGTCTTTTAAAACAGAGCTACAATATAAAAACTCTCTTTATTTTTCACTGCTGATGAAACTGTGACAAATCTCAGATTCTTATACATTGTGGAATATAACTTCTAAGGTCTTAAAAAAGAGTTAGTGGTGTCTATTGAAAACAATTATGTGTAACTTTTGGGTTCTACTTCTTGAAATTTGTCTTATAGTCATATGTATACATGTGTACAAACATACATGTAAAATACATGAATAATAGATTTTTTTCACTATAGTGAATGCTATAAACAAGCTAAGCATCTATTAACATAGGAAAGGCTTTATAAACTATGTAAGTGCTCATGCTAGGAAAGCCTGTGATAACGAGAACTGCTCCAACATAGAATAACAACTAGGGTCTAATCAGAAAAAATGTTACAGAAATATATATATATATATATATAGAATATCTATATACATATAGTATATTGTATATATAGATATATCCATTTAAATGAAAAAATAACAATCTAAGTCAATATGTATATATATAGAGATAGATATATATATATATCTAATATAAATTTAAATGAAAATGTGCCTGTGTTTCAGTATCATACTCTGAAGTGCGAGGCCAGAGGAAAAAAGCAGGGCTGAGATAAGTCACTTTTGTCCTTGAACTCTTTCTAATTCTGCAGTATCCAGCATTAATGGAAGCCAGATGTTGACCGAGATATAATGAGTTTCACCCCTGCTTTCATCTCAATAGTAATAGCTGCATCTCCAAGAGTAAATACATTTGTGAGTGATACAGGGCAAGCAGAGGGAGATCATGCACCAAGGCAGCTTCTGGCAAGGAGAGGGGAATTTGCTGTAGAGAGCCAGAGGTGAAGGAAGACTCTCACTTTTCAATTCTATGTACTGCTCTTCTTTGACTCCTTAAATACAGGCTCCATGGCTCCTTGACTTAAACATAATAACACATGAAGAATCACAAAGTCTTTACTATATTGATGAAATCTCGGCACCCCAGGAGTTTGCAAGATGGCTGTGGCATTTATCATCTCAAAGCCACGGGCTTCAAAGAAATTCGCCTTGATCTAAAAGGGAAGCTCTGGGTCACAGAGAAATCCAAATGAAAATGGAAAATATGAGTTATTCTGGAACTCGTCACCAAATTGTTGGACTCATGTGTAAGAACACTGAAGTGCTCTTGCTGGTAAATTTGGGAATTATGGAAAGGACTGTGGGCTGCAGCCTCTGGGCCACAGGCAGTTGTGTGGCTTCGAGATTGTTCCACAGGAGAAGGCAACACCGGGTTCCCAGGAAAGGCCTGCCAGTGTTGCTTTTGAAAAATAAGGCTCTTTGCAAACATTTGGAGAAACTGTAAGCAACCTACCAAGCAGATAAGTGAGCATTCTATAGGATGTACGGACTCTGAAGCTTCCTTTGCAAAAACAAAAGTTAAAGTATCACACCCTAGATTAGTAAATGAGCTATGCAAGTTTATTTATTTATTTATTTATATTGTATTTTCTTTGCATGTATGTAAGCACACATGTCATGTAATGCCCACAGAGGCCAGAAGATGGTGTCAGATCCCCTGTAACTGGAGTTACAGACAGTTGTTAGCTGCCATGTGGGTACTGGGAATTGAACCTGGGTCTTCTGTAAGAACAGCCATTGCTCTTAACCACTGAGACATCTCTCTTACCCTGTATTTTTTTTCTTTAAAGATGAAACTTAATATGCTTTAAAAAAATTTCCAGGGGAGGTTATGATGTGGACAGTTCTAAGACAGCAGGGTTCACATGTTTAAAAGTTCAAGGAGTTATATCAAACCAAGTCGTATTTTCAATAGTCATAACCACTAAATTAAGTAAACAAATCCCTGGATCTTCCTTTACTTATCAAAAAGTATCTGAGGTGGGTATGAGAAAGTAGTTTAACTCTTGAAAGGTGAAATGAAGTTGACATTCAAAAGTTATTGCACAAGTTGCTATGAACAATGACAGCCTAATAGGATTGATTCCGGCCTGTTCTGCTGAGGCACTTATAAGACGACAGCAGCCTGCAGTTCCTATTGTCCCAGTATTTATGGGGAAGCTTACTATTAAACAAGCAGTGATGAAAGCAGGCATACATTCAACACATTTATGGATCTCTGATGGTTTTAGAGAAAGAGAGTTAAGCTAAGGGAGCTGGTTAGTTTTCACTGTCGATTTGAGACAACCCAGAGTCACCTAGGATATGGAATTTCCCAGATCAGACTGGCCTGTGGGCATGTCAGTGGAGCATTGTCTTGATTGGTGATTGATGTGAGAGGGTGCAACCTGATGTGTGTGGTGGCTTCCCTAAGCAGGTGGGCCTGTGCTGTGCAAGAACGGTAGCCGAACGGATGGGGGGAGGTTGACAAGATGCCCCAGCCCCAAATGACGTTGACTGGAAACTGATACCTTCTGGGAGACAGGAAGTCAGTTTTCTTCAAAGGTGTGATGCCTGGTAGGTTGAACAGACTCCAAGGGATGGACCCACATCCCAGAGTACTGGGGAAACACAAACTAGACTCCTTAGGCCTTTCAAAAAAAACACTAGCAGGGTGTGGTGGCACATGCCTTTAATCCCAGCACTCAGGAGGGAGGCAGAGGCAGGCGGATCTCTGTGAGTTCAAGGCCAGCCTGGTCTACAGAGCGAGTTCCAGGCCAGCTGGGGCTACAGGGAGACCCTGTCTTAAAAATACCAAAAAAACCCCCAACACTAATAAAATAGGACTGAAGTGTATGTGCGTGTGTGTGGGTGTGTGGGGGGGTGGCGATGCTAGGGTGGGTTGCAGATGGGGGAGGGGTCTCAATATGATTAAAATACACTGTACAAAATTCTCAATGGATCAATAAAAATATTTTTAAAAAGTAAAAAGGAGAAAAAAATTTAAAAAAATGTAAAAAGGAGAAGAAAGACAGCTTACTATGAACCGGTGACCAAGCGAGCCAGTAAGCATCATTCATCTGTGACTTTTACGTCAGTTCCACCCTGATTCCTCAATGATGGCCACGACCTGGAAGTATCAGATGAAATAAATGGTTTTCTCTGCTAAGACACTCTTCATCACAGTGTTTATCACAGCAGCAGAAAGGAAACTTGAGCACCAAAGTTGGTCCCAACACAGAGTATTAATAAAATATTTGTATTATGAAAACATTATAAATAATATCTAAATACTTTGGAATCACAAAGGTCAGAAACAAACCTTAATTTAGAATGGTTTTACAGAAGAGGTGATATTTAGAGAGCATCTGAAGATATGCTAAAGATCGTGTCCAGGTATGGAAATGCATTGAGAGAAGCAGGAGAGACAGGTTAGTGCACACGGCATGTCTCAAACACACATCTTTTGTACAAGGTGAAAAGTAGGTGTTTAGCTTCATTCTCCTACAAGTGGTGATCTAGTTTTGCCAGCACCATTTGCTGAAGATACTGCCTTTCCTCCATTGAGTGTTCTTGGCCGTTTTGTCAAATATCAGGTGGCTGAAACTGCATGTACTCAAGTTTGGGTCTTCAATTTTGTTCCATTGACCTATGGGTCTATTTTTATGCCAGTGTCGTGCTGTTTTTATGACTCTGTAATATACTTTGAAATCTGGTACAGTAATCCCTCCAGCATTACTCTTTGTTCTGGGGTGCTTCAGCAACCACTTTAAGATTTCATCTTCCCCTGTCAGACTGGTTAAGATCAAGAGAAAAAATGATACCAAATGCCAGAGAGGATGTGGGGAAAGGGGAACTCTCATCCACTGCTGGTGGGATTGCAAACTCATACAGCACTATGGGAAGCAGTGTGGAGAACTCTTGAAAACTAAAAAACTGTCTTATTTCTCTAGCAAGAGTTTCAAGCACTATACTGAAAAGGACTAGAGATCGTGGACAACCTTGTCTGGTTCCTCAATTTAATGGGAATGCTTCCAGTTTCTCTCCATTTAGAATGATGGTGGCTATGGGTTTGCAGCATATAGCTTTAATTATGTTGAGGTATGTTCCCTCCAGTCCAATTCCCTCTGGGAGTTTTAACATAAATGCATATTGATTTTGTCAAAGGCCTTTTCTGCATCAATTGAGATGACCATGTGATTTTTGTTCTTGAGTCCATTTATATGATTTATGATATTTATTGACTTATCTATGTTGAACCATCCTTGCAATCTCTAGAATAAATCCAACTTGATCATGGTGGAAGACATTTTTGATATGTGGGTGTATGTGGTTTGCAAGTATTTTGTTGAGAATCTTTGCATCTATAGTCATTAAGGATATAGGTCTATAGTTTTCTTTTTTGGTTGTATCTTTGCCTGGTTTTGGTATTAGAGTAATGCTGGTTTCATAGAAGGAATTTGGGAGATTTTCTTCTGTTTCTATACTTTTGAATAACAAGTAATATTGGTTGTAGGTCTTCTTTAAATGACTGGTAGAATTCTGTCGTAAATCCATCTGGGTCTGGGCTTTTTTAGTTGGGAGGTTTTATATTACTGTTTCAACTTCATACTTTATGGGTCTGTGAAGGCTGTTGATCTCTTCTTGGTTTAGCTTTCAGGGTTTCCATGATTTCAAATATTCATTTTTCTTTTAGGTTTTCAAATTTAACAGAGTATAGGCTTTTAAAGTATTCCCATATAATGTTCTGGACCTTTTTGTTATCTGTTGTGATATTTCCCTTTCATGTCTGATTTTGTTGATTTGGAATTGCTCTTTCTTTCTTTTGGTTAACTGGGCTAAGGCTCTGTGTATCTTGTTTATCCTTTCAAAGAATGAGCTCTTGGATTCGTTGATTTTTGCATTGTTTTCTTTGTTTCTATTTCACTTATCTCTGCTCTGATTTTTGTTATTTCTTCTCATCTGTTGGGTTTGGGATTCATTTGTTGTCTTTCAAGTGTCTTGAGTTGTAATGTTCAGTCATTTACTTGTGCCCTTTCTGGTTTTTTTTTTTTTTTTTTTTTTTTTTTTTTTTTTTTTTTTATGTAGACCACTTTTCTTTGTAGATCACTATAGTGTCCAGCGAGATTTTTTGTGTTGTATTGTCCTTATTGTTTAATTCCAGGAGTAATTTTATTTCTCTCTTAATTTATCCTTTGACCCATTAATTATTTAGGAGTCTGTTGTTTAAACTCCATGAGTTCATGCAGTTACTAGGGCTTGTTCTTGTATTGATGTTAAGCTTTATTGCATTGTGGTCTGATAGAATGCATGGAATTATTTCAATTTTTTTGTATTTGTTAAGGTTTGTTCTGTGCCCCATTATGTGGTCAATTTTGAGAAAGTTCCATGGGGTGCTGAGTAGCAAATATATTCTTTGGTCCTTGGGTGGAACATTCATTAATTCGGTAGATATCTGTTAGGTACATTCCGTGTATTGTATTGTTCAGTTCAGATGTCTCTCTGTTTATTCTCTATCTGGTTGACCTGTAGTCCCCTAGTATTACTTAGTTGTGATTAATCTGTGTCTTAAAGTCTTATAGCACTGTTTTTATGAAGATATATGAAAGGTAATTTACTTTTTTATATATTAAAATAAATTTGGAAAATATATGAATTTAAAATTAGATCTAATAACTTGATTAGACTGAAGTACATTACATTTTTATTATTACTTTATTTATTGTATGTGTATATTTGTATACGTGTGCCATGGCACATGGGTGGAGGTCAGAGGACAACCTGTAGAGTTGGTTCTCTCCTTTCACCTTGTGGGTTGGAGGGATTGAACTCAGTTCATAAGGCTTTGTGGGAAAAACCTGTTGAGCTGTCTTGTCTGTCTTGAAGTAGACTTTTTAAATTGATGTTGGAATTTCTTTTTTAGTGAATTTTTGTGCATTTCATACAGAACATCTCAATCTTAATCACCTTTATATCCTCCCCCCCTTCTTCACTGGCACCCACCATAGCCCCTCACTGGAATTCATACACTCTGTCATTTGTGTTTGGGCCTATTGTCTCAAATTAGTGGCCTCAGACATTCCTCAATGTAAGTTCATCAACTTAGATCTATTTAGCCTATTCAGAGCCCTTGCTTTAAGAAGACCAGCTTTATGTCAGGCATGGTAGCACACACCTTTAATCCCAGCACTCTGGAGGCAGAGGCACGAGAATCTCTGTGAGTTCAAGGCCAGCCTGGTCTACATACTGAGTTCCAGGCCAGCTGCAACAGTAATCAGCTGGCAATAATTCTTCAGCGAAGATTGGTTTCTGCTGCCCATTTCTCCGTTCCATGCTAGGTTTTTGTCTGTTTGAGTTTGCATGGGTCTTGTGGATGTTGACACCATTGCTGTACATTCATATGAGCAGGGTCCCGGAAGCTTGTAGGATTCTGTTTCTGTATGGTCATGCATCACCTCCCTGGCTCTTACAATCTCTCCACCCCCTCTTTCACAGTGGTCTCTGAGCCCTGGGTGAGTGAAACTTAATACAGGAGTCCTGTCCAAGGACCCACACTGTGCAGACTCTTAAACTCCGTGGTTTGGCCATTTATGAGCTTATGTATTCCTTACCCTCTTTTGCATGAGGGAGCTTCCTTAAAGAGAGTTGAGAGATTCATTAGTGTTCTCTTGGCCCCTCATTCTATATTGCATGAGCCTAGAGGTTACATTGTAGATGTACTGCTTAGGCTTGGGCAAGCCACAATGTCTCTGTGAGACCAGTTGTGGGGCTCTGTGAAATACACTTAAAAATACCTTTGTTTCATGAACTTGCTTTATGTCTAGGAGTTATCATGTCTTTCTCAGTTTTAGTGATGATATGAATAGTCTGATCCTTCAGTATAAATTTGCTCTTCCTCTTTTATAGATGAAAGCAGTCCATAGAGTAAAAAGAAAAGGGCTGGAGAGATAGCCTAGCGGTTAAGAGCACCGACTGCTCTTGCAGAGAACCCGGGTTCGATCCCACATGGCACCCACATGGCGGCTAAGAACTGTCTGTAACTCCAATTCCAGGAGAACTCCAGTTCCAGGGGAATCCGAGACCCTCTTCTGACCTCCGCGGCATTGCACGACACGGGTGCACAAACCTACATGCAGACAGTACACTCATGCACATATAAAAATAAATAAAATTTAAAAAAAAGAAGAAAAGAAAAGACCTTTGTAAATGTCAAATTCCCTTTTAAACTTTTACCAAATGGTTTTAGAAATTTTTGATGATATTTTCTTGAAATAATTTATTATTGGTTAGTTGTCAATTTATGATTATAAATGCGAATATTTATTCAATATTTACTATCTGTGATTTTTCCCCTTTTCTCATTAACTATTGTTAGTTTTCTTCAAACTGGAAATAGTTCCTTCTGAAATATTTATTCATGTTCTCCTTAGTTTTTGATAAAAGTGTTGGTGCGGGGGGGGGGATCAATGCTATGCTAAGTAATGAGTTTATATTTGGCTTTCCTTTTTTGGGAGTGTTGTACTGAAATCATGGCATTTCATATAACAATACATTTCAAATGACAACAATCAGTAGTATTTTTTTTTAATTTTTTAATTAATTTTATTTATTTCTGTATGTGTATGAATGTACTGTCTGCATGCAAGTCTGTGCACCCGTTCGTGCAATGCCGCGGAGGTCAGAAGAGGGTATTGGATTCCCCTGGAACTGGAGTTCTCCTGAAATTGGAGTTTCAGACGGTTCTCGGCTGCCATGTGGGTGCTGGGGATCGAACCCGGGTCCTCTGCAAGAGCGGTCTTAACCGCTAGGCCATCTCTCCAGCCCCAGTAGTATTTGGAGCCCAAGATGGTTATTGAAATTGAATGTGGCGTGGGAGGAAAAGCTGTCCCGATAGGAAGAGCTGCAGAAAATTAAGTGCTATTGCGAGCGTGCTCAAATTTGCCAAAGTGAAGCTGCCCATAGAGTGAACTTCTGCATTTGTTTGATCCCCAAACCCACTCTCCTTCCACTGTTCCCAGATCCTGTTAGAATGATAGAAAACACAAAAGCAGAAGTCTTGAAAGCATTTTACTCCTTTTTAATATCTTGCTTGGAGTATATGCTAATGAGCCTGGAATATATGCCAATGAGCTTGGAATATATGCTAATGAGCTTTGCTTCCATAGCCAGCCATACCCTCATCCCAGGAGACCCAGGCAACAGGCCTGCATGCTCCACTCACAAAGCAGTTTGCTGCGAGTTTGCTCAGGCCGCTGGACACTTGCTGAGTTCTGTTCCTGCCTGTTTGCTCTCGGAAACTGAGGCCGAGGAACGGTCCCTATTTGGAACACTTTGTTGTGCGAAGGGAGAATGCAAGAGAGCTGAAGGGAACTCATCTCTCCAACCTCCTAGATGTGGATTATGCAATGTCCATGCATAGTACGTCAGCAAAAGGACATGGTGTGGGCAGTCCTGACTTCAGTGCAGTTGATATATAGGTTTCCCCAATGGGAGACATGGAAACATATGGCAAACTGTCTCCGGGAAAGGAGTGAACAGGTAAAAGAAAAACAATACGACCTGTTACAGATCTTTATTGTCTGGGAACGCTCATAGGAATAGAGTGTGGCATTATGCAAACATGGCTTTTAGACCATTAAAAATGAGGGGATATAAGAATCCACAGTGGGAGAGATGGCTCAGTGGTTAAAAGCACTTGCCACTCTTGCAGAGGACCTTAGTTCAATTCCCAGCACCCACATGATGGCTAAAACCATCAGTAACTCCAGTTGGGAGAATCTGATGCCTCCTTCTGACTCTGAGGGCATTGAATGGCATGGATACATTTATTCACATGCAGGAAATACACTCATACACATAAAATAAAAATAATAAATATTTTTTTACAACAAGGGGCAGGGGAGGGATGTGAGGACATCCTCAGGTCGGGAGGGAGCAGGTTCCCACACTGCTGAAGGTTTTCCTGCATCATTAAATTTTCTGAATTTCTTTCTGTTTGTTGGACTTAGAGTTTGTACTCTGCAAGGCTCATGTAACTCTCTCTCACCCTCCTCTGCCATTACCATGTCCACCAACACTTCTTTCCCACCTGCGATACAATGCTGTTGTTTTCTCACAAGCAACACCCTGAGAACAGCTACGGTTGGGACTTCTTAAGTCAAGCACTGTGGCAATGTGATGATTTAGGAATCATCTGACAGAGAAACGTGGGTTTATACGGTGTGGATTGCTACACTTGGTCTTAGCCAAAAGGTCAAAGAAGCAATTATATGGCATGGATTCCTAAAAGAATTTGCTTCACACCATCTCCCTGTCCCATTTTCCTTGTATTTGAAGGGTACTTTTGGAATCAGAAATAGATACCAAGGATACGAAAGAGGGCAGCTCTTTGAGCACAGGAAAGAGGGGCTGTGAAAGCACAGAGGGGCTCTTCAGGAGCAGGGCTCGGGATAGGCAGAAGGAAGAGACTGGAAATGCATTCTCTGGAGAGTGAAATCTCAGCATCAGCATCCTTCTCCCACAAAGGCTGTTCCTGGGTCATTGTTCTCTCTAATTGTAATTAGTCACACTTGTTTATTTTCCTTGGTGGCCTGACAGAAGTGCTGGCCACACACCATTGAGGCATGTAAATTCACCAGTCTGGAAGGCATTGCTATTCATGTGTGTGATCCAGTTTGCTCCTGAATACTGCACTGTGTGTGTAGTGAAGCTGTGGGAATCTCAGACCCAAAGCACTTTTGAGTAAATGGGATAAGGCTCAATAAGTCTTATAAATAACAGAAGCCAGGACTGCAGACCTTGTGACCTCTAATCTTCCACAGAGCCCTGGATGGAGCTGAGTATTGTTTGCAAGGCACTGGATGCTGTAACTGTCTTTCCAGATGGGCTCTCAGGAGATGAAGACCCAGAAGACCCTTGGAGTATGTGTATAGATTTATTTTCTGCAAGACCACACAGAATCTGTAGCCCCACCCCACAATAGCAGGCAAGGTCCTCCAACGTTGACTCACACCATCCCATGCTTTGCAGGGATAATTGCAGTCCATCTGAAGTGTGGCCCTGGCTTTCCTCATTTGTGCCCAAGGTGTACTCTTTTTATCTTTGATGCTCCACTGTTACTTGAGCTTTTCTTACTCCTGCATTAGTTTTCCAGTTTCAAAAAAAAAATCATTCTGAGTCTAGCTACCTTGTATAGGATTGAGCCTGGACCATGGTCTATCTTCTGTAATCACTGCTGCTGGGAAAGGTCTTGCCTCATATAGCTATATAGATAATTATGTCTCTAAATATATACATTTGTACCAGTCTCTCTCTGTTCTCTCTCTCTCTCTCTCTCTCTCTCTCTCTCTCTCTCTCAATCATTTATCTCTCTTGCCACTTATTTACTTCACATATAACCACCCTCCATATTCTCATGTGTAGTGGCCTTAAAGGCCACAGTGTAAGAGGTGGGAGGGGATGTATAGAGATGTAAAAGTACTTGCAGGGATTTGAGTTATAAGGTGAAACCAAAGTTGTCTCATATTCTCTGGCAAGTTTGTTGCCTCTCCCAAGAGCTCTATGAATTCTGAGAGTTTTACAACCTCTCTGAGTTATTTGACTTAATTGTCATTTCCTCTTCATTTGATTCTCATATGTCTTATTTCCTAAAGACTTGACCTTGCCTTCCACCAAGTTGGCTCACAAAATGTTTGTTTTCATTGATTTCTCTCACAATGCTACATATACATGGCATTTGTAGTAACTTTTAGCAGTGCTCAGAGTATTTTATTCCTTTTTTGAACATTCCTTATTGCTGTTATAATAATTATAAAAAATATAATGGGTTTGTTCTGGCATTTTCCACGCATGCATATAAAGTATTTTGATCATACTTACCTCACATTTTCTCTGACTTATTTTGCTTGGCATAGTGATCTTTAACTCCATCCATTTTCCTGCAAATAATATGACTTCGATATTCTTTTTTTTTTTTAGGGGATAATGATATTTTTTAATTTATTTCATTTTTTTAACAATAAGTAATGAGTACAAACATCCTTCATGTAAAACCAATTTGCAAGCAGCTATGCCCAAACACACACAGCCCAAGGCTCCCATCATCCAGCTAGAGGGGCTTATCTGTACAATCATGTTGATCGAATAAGTGTCCAGACTATGCTGCTGTAGTTTATTCTTTAGAGCTCCACCATGCTTGCTTGTGGTTGCTTTTTCTTTATCAGTTCAGTTCTTCTGCTGATGGGCACCTAGTGTGATGGTTAGATTTGTCAACTTGACACAACCTAGGATTACCTGATAAAAGGGTCTCAGTGAGGAGTTGCCTATATATTGGGTTGGGCATGATTGTGGGGCATTGTCTTAAGCTAATTGATGTGGGATACCCAGCCCACTATAGGTGGAACCATTCTCTAGGGAGGGGGTCCCGAATTCTATAAGAATGGAGAACTCGAGATAAGCACAAATAGCCAAGTACACATTCATTTTTCTCTTCTCTTGACTGTGGATGTGAAGTTTTTGAAGTTCTTGCCTTGGCTTCCCCACAACGATGGGCTGTAATCTGGAACTATAGGTTGAAGAAAACTCCTTTCTCCTCTATATCCTTTTTTTTTTTTCAGAATAATTTATCACGGCAACAGAAATGCAGCCGGGATAGGACTGGTAAAGCTGGATCATATGGTAATTTTATTTTTAGGGTTTTTTTTTTTGAGAGCTCTAGACTGATTTTTATAGCAGCTTTTGCAGTGCACTCTGCCACCACCTTTGTATTAGTATCCTATATCCTCATCAGCATTTGCTGTTATTTTCTCAAGATAACCATTTTGAATGGCATGAGATGGAATCTCAATGTGGTTTTAATTTGTATTTCTCTGATGCCTAAAGATGTTGCCCCTATTTTTATTTGTTGGTCATTTGTACTTCTTTTGAAAGGTGCTTGGACTCCTTTTTGTACTATGTAATAAAAAGAGGAGATTTGATGTTCTTTTTCTTTAGTGTAATTTCAGTACCTAGTTTAAAGAAATTTCTCAGTAATATTTTGCCACAAGATTTGCATCAATTCCATGGGATGTGTCCTACACTAACAGATACCTTCCTTTTCTGCACATCTCTAAGCACATGCCCATATGCTCCCAACAGTTTTCCTTAATAAAAAGTAATTTAGTATGTTCTTTACTTGACATCATATATCCAATTATATGCTTATGTACGTCCACTTTCACAGTCAAAATAAGGCAGTGAAGGTAGCAAGCTAGGGAGAAGACCATGTGTACTAGAGAGCAAGGATGTTGTGTACTTCTGTAGGGTGTTTCCCAATAACAAACCTTCTATTTGGTATCATATATTTATATGGAAATTAAAAATATAAAATAGTGCTTTCTAAAATGTATATATTTGACATTTATAAGCTGAAAAGATGACTGCAGCAACAATCAAACTACAGCTATCCTTCTACTTAGATGGGCAGGTGTCACCCCTGAAAAGATTGAGGGATCTCTCAGCATCCTCACCACCCTTTCCCTTCCATAACCTCTAGATTTCTGTCTGTAGTCTGCTGCTATTAGTTGGCTGTTATTCTTTCCTCTGCAAACATCTCTTATATGATGGCTTAATACACATCTGATGGTCTTTGCTCCTTCTCTATCACCCACCAGAGAATAGAGAAACTTTAAGATCCAGACAAAGCAGGTAAGTGGTAAAGTATGAAGGTAATACTTTTTTTTGAAGCTCTGTTGCATTTTATATAAGATTACATTACAAATCAAATCTAGACCCATTATCCCCTCCCTACCCCACCCCCACCCCACCAGCGCTCATGCAATCTGCCAAACATGTTTTTTTCATCTTTTTCGCAGTCTCTCTCAAAATTCTCTATGCAGAGGTTTGGTTTACTGTTTTGAGAAGAAATTCATCATTTCAGTCAGTTCTTTGACACAGTCTTTTCTGTTGTTCTTGTTGTTGTTGTTGTTGTTGTTGTTATTCCTTCCAATATGCATCACTCCCCAATTCTTGGACAAATATGTTCCCTTCGTTCCTTAAATGCTACATCCTAAATTGCCTCACGTAATGTGAGACAGTGCCACTTTGGGCACTTGCTTAAAATATAGAGGTTTGGGATGGGGAGAAGTCTCAGTCAGCAAAGGTTTGCATGCAAACTTGAGGAGCTGAGCTCAGTCTTCAGTACTCAATGTAAAAAGCAAGATGTGGTAGAGTGTGTTTGTAATCTCAGGGCTAGGGAAGCAGACACAGGTGGGTCCCTAGCGTTTTCTGGCTGCCCAGCTTAGCCCAATCCATACACCTCAGTTCGCCATGAAAGACCCTGCTTCAACAAGTAAGGTGAGCAGTCACCAAGGAATAACACTGAGGTTTACTTCTGGCCTCCATATGCACATAGACACACACATGCACACATATACACATATATACACATACATACACATACACACACAAACACACACATGAGTACCTGCACATACATACAAATAAGATACAGAATCTTATTGTTACTATCTGTGAAGATTCTTGTTGCAAACTTAATAAAATTCCTAAGGTATTTTTGTGCTTAAAAGTGTGAAAGCTATAATGTAACTGCCTTCTTTGCCATCTGCGTGCTGGAAAAGAAAGGATTTCTCCCTTCTTGGGAAAAGTACATCTTGTGTCATGATCCACCTACTTTTCTATAGGGAGGGGATGCATTCATTACATTGTGGTGACAACCAAACACCTCCCCACTTTATTTAAAAGTTTGTCACAATAGACTGCTTTATTGTTTGTGGAGAATAATTTAACTAGACTTCTTCATCACATACAGATCTGTAGACGCAACCACCTATAATATAAATCTATTCCCCACATTCTTCCTTGAATTAAATAAAGAGCAAACACAGAGGATATAGAGGAATCTGGTAGGACATCCGACCACTGCATGAAATCAGCCACAAAGCAACCTCAGCTGGAAATGGCTTGAAGAAGAAACATTGAATGTGGCACTCCAGGTGTGAATTTGGGAGATCTGAGTGGCGACCTTGGGTCATCCCCCAATGCTGGACTGCAGCCTTGTGCCCCTAGAGGCCATAGGAATTCAGTGCTGACACCAGAGGGAGGGATCTCACCTACCTAGTATGCCACTGCTGGGTGAGTGACTCTTGAATGGCAGCAGAATTTGCCTCCTATGTAAATCCCAATCCTGCTCAGTGTCTGAGTTCTGGCACAATGTCCAGGCCGAAACTGGCACAGCCTTCTGTCTGCCTGGTGACTCATGGAGTGCTCCGAGCACATTTTCCCTTCACTGGCTGCCAGCTATAGCTACTGGCTCACTTACTCTCTCTTTGGAACAACTTGGCACTTCTGTGCTAATGCAGTTGCTTAAAGTGATATTTGTGTAGAATTCTGCAGAAGTCTATAAAACTCTAGTTCCCATTGGCTAAAGCCTGGGACTTGTCACAGTTACCAGGACAACTAAACTTTGTTACTGATTCTGCTCCTCATCCTATTTCTAGCCTGCTTCTGACTTTACCAAGACATGGCTGACAGTGGTCAGGAAATCAAAGGCTAATGCTTCCCCTTTCATCTGAGAAACAAAGGTCTTTGCATCTTGGCATATGGGCAATTTTTTCTACTCTTAGCATTTACCAGTAGTTTGAAAAGCCTGTGTAGAGCCTGTACATAGACACTGCTTTTAAATAAGTTGATTCTCTGTCCATAAGAGGAACTTTGTTAAGGACAAAGATCTAATCTTCGCTCTCTTTGTTGTTCAGACCTGAGCTAGCTCAGGTTTTGTTCACTGCCACTTTGGAGAGGCTGAAAGAATGAATGGGGCATGCTCCTGTGGAAAGCCAAATATGTTGGAGGAAGCACTGACTTGCCAGTCATGTTAATTTGTTCCACACACTTTCACAACATCAAAGGAAGCTTCCCTTATTCTTGGATGGGAGTGATGCGTAATAAGTCAGTCTGCAGTAACCTAATTTCACTTCACCGGCTGAGCAAATAGCCAGAATGAAGTTTTGAAGAAAAAGCGCCTGTAGGTGCCTGGCACACAAGAGGCTGGGTATTTTATGTGAGCCTGAGCATTTTTTATGTGAGCCTGAGCATGCGTGTGAATGTCTTAATTTTACGTTAACTCTTTGTTTAGTTGACAGAAAAGGACCAGGAACTCCTTGGAGACAGCCAGTGTAGATAGTGTTTTCAAGCAGACTTATCATACAAGCTTAGACTACAAAGATGGAGTCTACTTTACTTAGAGGGAGGGGCTACGGGCAAAGCTGAGCCAATGGGCGTGATGATGCTCTCGAGTCTCAGGGAACCCTGGGAAGCTGCCAGCACCATGTTGGAGGAGGGGCCAGAGGCAAATAAAACCGAGCCACAGGCCTGGTGATCGATTGCCATTTTGCCTTCATGGGTGGAGGTCACTAGGCTCATGCCAAGACTCTGGGCGACCATGAGGATAAAGAGAATTGCTGCTCGGTTGTGATATTTTGCTTCCATCCACTTTGTAGGCAAGCCTGGGTAAACTCGCTAATCTCCCCCAGACTAAGACTGGGAAATCTTTGCTTGATTTGCCTTGGAAACTGCAGGCAGTGGGTGGGATGCCATGTGCGTGGGTATCTCTTGGGTGGAAATTTCTACTGATGGACTGTGACCCAGGAGATGTGAGCTGAGTAAACCCTTTCCCCCTCCAAGTTGGTTTTGGTCACAGTATTTTGTCACAGCAATTGAAAAGAAGCTAGAACACTGGCCAATAGTGTGGCCTCTGGGGTTCAAGATGGGACACAGTCTGAGTCACACGGGGTCGAGTCAATTGCATGGACATTATTTAACCTCTTTAAGCCCCAGTTGCTTCATATATCAAGATGTGCAATAGAAATCTTTCATGGAGAGTCACGGCCAGAAATACACGTGATAATGTCAAGTGCAGAGCCAGAAGCCTGATACACTGTAGTGAATAAATGATAGTGAAGGTTACTCCTGGTGTTTGATTAAACATGGGCATTGAAGGATGGGAAAATTGTTTATAGCCAATGTATTCATTTGCTCCTAAATGTTGACTTCAATTCTTAAGTACCTCATAGTTTGAGAAAAATAGAATACCACTAACCCCTCATGCAAAACAAAGCTAAGCGAAAATTAGTGTCATGAACCATTGGGGAAATGGAAGTGAAAACAGTATTAACTTATTGTCTCCCAGGCTGAGTATCATAAAAAATACTCCAAAAGACAGATGTTGAGGATGTAGAAAAAATGGAATCCTGGTACACCATTACTGAGGATGTTAGATGGTATGTTATACGTGCTCCAGAAATCAGCATTCTGGTTCTTCAAAAACTATTAAAGTGGGCTGGAGAGATGGCCTAGCGGTTAAGAGCGCTGACCGCTCTTACAGAGGACCCGGGTTCGATCCCCAGCACCCACATGGCGGCCGAGAACCGTCTGAAACTCCAATTCTAGGAGAACTCCAGTTCCAGGGGAATCCAACACCCTCTTCTGACCTCTGCGGCATTGCACGACACGGATGCACAAACTTGCATGCAGACAGTACATTCATACACATATGGAAATAAATAAAATTAATAAAAAAAATTAAAAAAAACTATTAAAACAGAATTTCCCTATGACCTAATAATCTTACATATATTAGTTAAAAATAATTGAAATTAAGATCTTAAAAGATGTGATTACTTCTGTTCTTCGCAGTATCATTCACTGTAGCCAGAATGTAAAAACACTAGAAAGTTGGGGGCTGGAGAGATGGCCTAGCGGTTAAGAGCACTGACTGCTCTTGCAGAGGACCCGGGTTTGATCACCAGCACCCACATGGCTGCTGAGAGCCGTCTGTAACTCCAATTCCAGGAGAACTCCAGTTCCAGGGGAATCCGACACCCTCTTCTGACCTCCGTGGCGTTGCACGACATGGGCGCACAGACCTACATGCAGACAGTACATTCATGCACATACAAAAATAAATAAAATTAAAAAAAAAACACTAGAAAGTCTATAATTATCAACAGAGGACAGAATGTGTGGAATATAAGTAGTCTCTACCATTATTCAATTTTAAAAAGAAAGACAGCCTTAAATATGCAGCAAAACAGAAGAATTGGCCAGTCACTGAAACACAAAGAAGCATGGTTCCATCTACGTGAAATCAGTGAAATTCATAGAGTGAGATGCTGAGGACGAGGGCTTAAGAGAATGAACCTACGTGATGCAACAGGTGTGCAGCTTTAGTCACGCAAGGTAAACTTTGAGATGTGCTGTATGATGCTGGACCTATCGCCAACAGTAAAGGTGTATGCTTGAAAATGTGCTAACAGGGCAGATATCACAGTAGATATTCTTAATACAATAATAATTTTAAGTAATGTAAACTAAATAACTATAACTAAATAAGGTATTTGGGAACTCTGGACCATTGATAATGCTTTTGTGGAAAGCTGGCAACATGAAAGTTTTGTGGAGTCAGAAGTATTGCAAAGCAATTATTTCCAAATGTGTAACACATTCCTACAACTTGTGTAAAGGTCGAATTTCAAGGTTATGTAACTACATGGAATTTCTTGATGATTCGAGTTATTTCAATTAATTGTGACAACTTGGATCCATAAGACATTTCCTAAGCCATCCCAAACAGATAAATATCATCTACTGTCAGTGGAACTGGAATTTAAATTGAAAAAATTGCCAGAAGTCGCATTTTTTATGTGCTCTCGTAGTTTTTAAGGATTGTTTCTTATTGAAATATGAGAAAATAATGACTTACCTCAATTGTTTCTGTATGCAAAAAGTTGAGAAATGTGCTTGCTCCTTGTATATTTTATATAGACTAAATGATGAGCTATTTATAGCAAATACTTTTAACTTTCTGGGAAAAGTTTGTTTTACTTTTCTAATTAAGTTATCATAAATATTGTATCTTATGCAGATTTGTTTCAAAGATTGCGTATTTTAGCTAATTATAGCATTGTACAAGGTGTCTTTCAAAAGCAAACTTGGAGGAAAGTTTTCTTTATTAAGAAATGGATACATAAATAGTAATAAAAATACTAATGTAGACGGGCTTGCTTAAATTATATTTTCTGGGGAACTCTGCTTGATCTTCACTGCTAGGACATGTAATGGGAGAGTCTTCTGGGCACCCTACCTGGAACAGTAGGTGAATTTATTACAACTCCGAGTGAAGAATGCCCAGCATTGGCTTACTACTTGATACAGAGGAGGAATGAAAGTATCCTAAACTCTTTCTATTCTTCAGTTTTCAGGTTTATTCTCAAAACACTAATTTCAAAGAGACTTGTGGCTGTGTGTCTTAGTATATTGCAGTTGCAAATAGCAAGTGACAGAAGGCGTAACCTGCTAATGTGGAAGGCAGAAGAGCTGTGTTCCACATGGAAACAAAGCTCTGCAGAGAGGGTGCTTTGGGAACAAGACTTGGCATGTTGGCCTGAAACTACCCTGAGTCAAACGGACACTTCGTAGACCTTATCTGACTTGACCGCTTGGCCACTCTGAAGCATTTGAGATTGTGGACTGGACCCTCTTCTGTGAAGCTCTTGGCTTCTGAGATTACCCTTTCTGGGGGTAAATTCTCTGCTCTGTCTTGTGATCGCTCTGATTTCCTGACTGATCATTTTCTGGTTTCTTTTTCTGTATTTCGCCATGGTCTTGGACACTGTACACATGGACCTTTAGTGATGTCATCTACTTCAGTCCTGACATCAACTACTATATTTATAAGGAGAAGATTAAAACATCTCTATTTAGTATAGATGTCTATAAAATCTATAGTTACAGTGAGTTACTAGATTTTAAAAAAAAATATTTGGATTACCTTCTGGTATACCAAATTTTAACAAAAGTAAGCAAACTCATTATGCCTGCTTTGCTTTTCCCATCCTTTCTGTTTCAATGAATGGTGCCACTTAGTTGACGAAGTTAAAAGCTGACATTGTGTTGCCTTGGCAGCACATATACTAAAATTGGAATGATATGGAGAAGACTAGATGGCCCCTGAGCAAGGATGACACACAAATTTGGAAACATTCCATGTTTCTAGAAAAACATTACTATATTCCAAATACATATCCTTGTATTTACAGACAAGTGTACCTCTCATCACTCATCAAAGAAGCTTCTTATTGCAATGAATGACAATTATTATAAAGTTCCACAGCTGATTAAAATGCAGAGAATAAGAACTGTGAGGTGTCCAGACCTAAGCGACACCTCTGTAGCACAACCTCTACACACAAGGCTCAGGAAACACTGCAGAAGAGGGGGTGGAAGGAGTGTAAGAGCCAGAGGGACAAACACCTGCTGCTAGTTAATGCATCTCGACATGATAGGGAAGCTGCCCATAAAAGCTCCACAGGATGGTAGTCTAATGAGGTCTGCATAGTGACATAGATTGCCAAGAAGAGCTAATAATTCCATAAGGCCTCTTTTTTCCAAATGAACCCTACGATGATCTGTCTGAAGTCCTGGTAGGACCCTCTGCAGATTGTGATGTGTGGTGAGTGAACAGGCACAGAAATCTTCTGTCTCTAGCCTGCAGCCATTGCCTGAGAAACAGAAGTTGTCAATGTGCAATGCAGCCAGCCTTTCTGAATTCTACAGAACTCTTAAAGTCTTTCCTTTAATCCACAATTAAAGGAAAAGAGAAGGATGAAAAAGTGAGGAACTTCAAATTACATATTTTTGCAAATTTGATTTATCTGTAGGCTTTAAATATGTGCAAACATATTTTGAATAATCTGGTATGAATTATGGGTTTGTTATTAAAAAAGCCATTTAGTTTTATCCTTATGTGCAAAGTGAAAAGAGACTTGTTTTGCTGCATTTTTCCTATTGGAAAATATTGAATTTGAGGGGACACTAGTCTTTCCAGTCAAATTGAAAAACTGCTCAGAATTGAAAGCCCATTCCATCCGAGTTCAAGCTGAGCTGGGGTTTGACAGCATCTTTTTCCTTGGCAATGAAAAGGAATCTTGATTCTTAGGAGTTGGTTAGACCTCAAACAGACTCACACACAGACACTATCTTCAGAATACTCATTTGTAGGAAGCCAATAGATTATCCGAAGCCTTATCTCAAAACAAAGCAAACATACAGGAGTTTAAAAAAAAAACAGGAAAGAACTGATTTTGACCAAAAGCTTTGAGAAGTTTTTTAGTTTCTTATATTCTGATTATTAATATTTGTTCTTTAAAATGTGAAAGTTATTGGATTTTTCAGACCTTTGTTGTTTATTCCATATTCCCATCTATAAATACCAGAAAGAGGTTTGTTATCTGTAAATTATACATATAGCATTGAACACGTTTATCATATTTAATTTTAAATTATTATTTTCCTCTCTTTACAGATGAGAACAATGAAATTCAGATAGGCAAGGTGG
This sequence comes from Rhizomys pruinosus, assembly GCA_009823505.1. Taxonomy (NCBI): domain Eukaryota; kingdom Metazoa; phylum Chordata; class Mammalia; order Rodentia; family Spalacidae; genus Rhizomys; species Rhizomys pruinosus. The sequence continues at coordinate 1,633,089 of VZQC01010065.1, read as the reverse complement.
AACGTGCAAAGGTGTATGGCTAGCAAGAGTCATTCTTTGTCTAACTGTTATTTTCTTTTTTTATTTATTATTTATTTATGTGTATGAATATACTGTCTGCATGCAGGTCTGTGCACCCGTGTCATGCAATGCCATGGAGGTCAGAAGAGGGTGTCAGATTCCCCTGGAACTGGAGTTCTCCTGGAATTGGAGTTACAGACGGTTCTCTCAGCTGCCATGTGGGTGCTGGGGATCGAACCTGGGTCCTCTGCAAGAGCAGTAGGCACTCTCAACCACTAGGCCATCTCTCCAGCCCCTAACTGTTATTTTCAATGCCTGGAATATTGCCCTCGTACTCCCGTTCATTCTTCCTTTCCCTACTTTATTCAGGTACCTTCCATGCCCTTCAAAGCTCAGCCATCTCTCTATGAGTTCTCTTGTTTTTCTACCCACAGCTCAGTGATATGCTCTCTCAAGTTCTGAAAAAGTGCTTCCATCAGCTGCATATGGCCGTATCTCTCTCTAATCTGACTCATCATCTGGCCTGTCAGCTCTAGTTTACAGCTGGAAATTTGACAGCTGTGCATCTTCAGTGACTGCACAATATTTGTTGAATCAAAAATAAATTAGCGACTCCCTCGAGATAGGGATGATTGCTCTATTGCCTCATCTTAAAAGAAGATTGTACTATCTATTGCATACCAATTCTCCACAGGCCTGCTGGGAGGAAGCCATTGCCGATGAATGGAAGACTCCTTGCTCCTTGTTTTCAGGCTGCCTGCACCCTGTTCACAACATAGTCTCTGAAGATAACCTCAGGGGGAAGGTCACCCTCTATCATGCCTCTCCACAATTGCATTCCATATTGGTTCCTTGTTCTAGCTACCGTAAAGAAGAGAGAGCCACAGATAAGATCAAGTGATGAGAGTATCCTGGAATCCAAACCGGGATAGTCAGTGTGAAAGGAAAATGGCTGGAATCAGGGGAGAAGAGGCAGCCAAGGATGGCCCAGTTTTACCACTTCTTCATGAAGATCTGTGGAAAGACACCTCTGTGGTCCTGCGGGTGCCTGTACTTGGTGACACAGGACATGTTTAGGCAGGTGACTGGGGAAATCAGGGAAAAGAAACCAGTCTATAGTCTCCTTCCTTCCTTTGGCCAACATGACTTCAGGACGAGTCAACTGCTGCTTCTAAAGGATGACGCTATCTGTGCGATCTATCTGCTGCTGTGATGGAAGTCTGACAATAAAGATCAGAGCCGGGAAAGAGGAGGCACACAGGTGTAATGGACATATTTTTACTTTGTACAATTTCTTTTTATACTGTTTTCTCTCTTCATCTCACAGCCTTACAAACGATGATACAATAGGACTGAAGGCACTGATGTCTTCTACTGGACCAGATGATGGCATCCCAACCACTGTTCAACATGCCGAAAGCCTGAGTCAAGCAGTATTTTTCCACTGAGACCTTTCTTTTCCTGATTTTCTTCATTTCTCTTTATGGAAGTATCCATGCTTATATTACTTCTGGTCGAAGCTTCAGAATACCCCAGCTACCTGTGATTCTATCCCATCTCCTCAGGCAGGCAGGGCCCATCATATGCACCTGGCGGCACTTCCTCTGCAGCAGCAAGGTCACCCTCTGGCACAAAGTTTACATTTAGTTTACCTTTAGAGGATGTGCGGATAGCATGAATGTCTTTACTTTTTGGCTTGCTGCTGTATCTGTGCAGGGAATATTAGATTTCCAAATGGAGAAGTAGGAAAGGATACAAACGGAACAAGGCAGGTACTGTTTGCAATACATTAGCCATGACTGACACCATAACTTGCTCTGGGAGACAGGAATTTAAGTGCTCAAGTGGCCGTTGCTTCTGTCCACCATAACCTCATTAACCTGCCTCTGTAGCTGGAACTGAAGAGAGAATGGAAATGACCTAGAGAGACATCAAAAGAGTTCATTTTTTTCAAGAGTTTATTAAGAGTTTTAGTGGCACCTTCTCAGAGGTACCTAAGTTAGAGGCCTTTGACTTGCATTCCAGCGCTGACATCTTGTACAATTTAAGTTCCCAATCAGTAATTACTGCCTTGTCTTTCTCCAGAAGAAGCCACACACATTTCTCTTCTTTATATGTATTTACATATACTGTGTATTTACCATACATTACATAGACATACATATTCACTTTTTACCTTCTTTTCTTTAATGTGTTGTTCACAACAGAATTTTGGAAGATGATAGGAAAAAGGGCAGATAGGCATTGGGAATTTTATGAACATGGGCATGCCATATTTGGGAGTTTGGAAGTTCTAGATATTGCTTGAAGAGGTGAGTGAAGTCTGTCCTCTTAACTACAGTTGACAATGTGTCATGAAGCCAGATATGGGGGCACATCCCTCCAATCCCAGCTGTTTAGGAGGCTGACGTGGGAGAATCCATTGATCCTGCAAGTTCAAGGCCAGCTTTGGTAATATAGTGAGATGTCTTCAAAACCATCAGATATTTTACTAAGAGAACAAGGATTCCAACCTCACGTGTTCACATGTGGGGTGATGGATATGTATATTAGCTTGATTGTGTAGTAACTTCGCTATTGTCGCAAAACATCTTGCTGTATGTCTTGAATACATGCAATTTTTATCTGTCAGTCACACCACAGTAAAACTGGAGAAAAGCATCTCTGTTGTAGTTTTCAGAATCTGCTTATCAGGAACCTGGTCCAGGGGAGTCCCCTGTTCTTTTGTACTGTTATTCCGCCCCACAGGAAGAGCTTCTTTGGTGACAAAGAAAATTAGACTCCAGAAGTGATATTTTGCCAGCTAAACATTTAATGGCCTTTTCATTTCCCTAATGAACTCAGCGTAGCCATGGAGACCTCAATTTCCTACCTTGGATCAGCCTCAGAAATAAGTGTACTACTAATGTTCTTCAAATTGACTTATCAACTAATGAACCAAGAAATGATATTTTTGGACTGTGTTTAGAAGTGTTTTGCTCAGCCTTTAAAGGTCAGGGCATTTTAGCGTCATGTTTGTTCCATAATTTTTCTATGTAGCATATTCACTTCCCATTAAAATCTCATTTTCTCTACCAGTAAGGCACTAGGCTTCTGATCCCTCATGGAAATTGTACTTTGTATGACTCACCTCTTCCAAATGTATGTTCTCAGTGGACCTGTCATCGAGTGGGCTTGATGCCTTGATTTTCCCATTTGTAGCAAGATGCTGAACTTGGTACTTTTGCAAGGGAGCTGTTAGTGAATTTCAGGGTAAGCTGAGTAACCTCTCCAGAATGAAGTATAAAGGCAACTGGACTCATTAATAGATTCAAAACACTTAGGTCAAGATAAAAAGCTAACTGTGCCATAGATTTTTCTTTTCAGGGTAACAGTCATGTATATGTTTGTTTATTCATTTAACAAACACTTTAGGAGCATGTTTTATCCACAGAGGTAGTCGTTGGAGGCACAAGGATACAAGACACTAATGATTACATGGGCTAAATATGAGACCCAATGTTAAGTAAAAGGCTGTGAGTGAGGATGCAGTTCCTGAGGTGTTCAGATGGTGTAGTAGCTGTCTGTGTGTGGGTGGGCAGTAGATAACTACTTTTTTTAATTAAAAAATTATTTTATTTTATTTATTTTTTATGTATATGGATGTACTGTCTGCATGTAGGTTTGTGCACCTGTGTCGTGCAATGCCACGGAGGTCAGAAGAGGGCATCGGGTTCCCCTGGAACTGGAGCTAAAGGCGGTTCTCAGTCTCCATGTGGGTGCTGGGAATCGAACCCGGGTCCTCTGCAAGAGCAGTTGGTGCTGTTAACTGCTGAGCCATCTCTCTCCAGCCCGAAAACTACTTTTTTAATGAATGAGATCGAATTAACTCTGTGATCTTAAGGCTGGGCAGAATTGGAAATGTAGGACCACTAAGGAATATTAGAGGGACCCTTGTCAGTCAATTCTATGTCACCACAAGGAAATACCTGAGGTAGGTAATTTATACTTAACTCCTAATTTTGGAGGTTCAAGTTCAAGAGTGGGTATCTTTTGTCATAGTCCCTGATCCTCTCTGACCAATGGGAGAGGCACAGACTTGTGTTGTGTTATCCCTGTAGCTGTAAGACCTATCTGTTTCTGCTCTGTAACCTGACACAGCCTGAATACAGACAGGCTCTTCAGTGCTCTCTTGTCTTCACTAACATCTTATCTGTTTATATCTGTTTAATCTAAAAATTGTCAAACAGGCATACTAGATACTTCACAGTGATAGTGAATTCTGTAAATTTCTTTTATTTCTTCTACTTCTTTTTTCTTTTATATATTTTCTTCTTATGCTATGTGGTGCATATAATTACACTTTCTTAGAAAATTTTATCTTTTCTCATTGTACAACAACATTTTTTTTTTTTTTTGGTCTTTTCAAGACAGGGTCTCCCTGTAGCTCCAGCTGTCCTGGATCTCACTCTGTAGACCAGGCTGGCCTTGAATTCACAAAGATCTGCCTGCATTTTAACTTCCACAATTGCCTTTGCATTCAAACACACACTTCATATTTTCTCCCAGCTCTATGGTTTGTGCTCTGAATGAAAATTGATTTTATACTACCTAATCCATAATTTCTAGAAACAAAGCCTTCCACCTAGAACTGAATCATAATAAAATTTAAGTTTTAAAAGTATGACAAGATTAAGAGAGGGGTAAATAAGAAAAACCTGGGTACTTGTTTCAACAGAACTCTAGTCAAGAAAATTGTGAAGTATTGATTATCAGAAGAAAAATGATTTTCTTCCAAACTCATTGAAATTAAATGAAATTGAATGAGAAAAATCTTTTAGTCTATTTAACCATTCAAAAGGAAACATATAGGAAAAAATTAAACTATCACAAATAAATTCTAGTTAATAAAACACTACATAAATTACCATTTAGGCAAAATCATTCACTAGATCTTTAATGTATCAATGGTTGAAGAAATATTCCCTGAGGGTACAGACAGGGTGAGTGACTGAATAAGTACAAGAAAAGATATCATACTCAAGAACTAAGCAAAATAAAGTCTGAACAATCACATCTGAAATACACAAAATAGACTCCAGGCAAAGGCAAATGTGGAAGTTAAAATGCAGGTGGATCTTTGTGAGTTCAAGGCCAGCCTGGTCTACAGAGTGAGTTCCAGGACAGCTGGGGCTTGAGGCTGGATTGTAGCTCAGCAGTTAAGTGGTTAATTAGCATGTGTGAGGCTCTGGGTTTAATCCTCAGCAATTACCAAAACCAAAACCCAAACTAAATACTGCAAAGAATAAATAGAATATACTGGAGAATAAAACTCAACTATTTACTGTTTTAAAAAGATTAAATATGAAAACAAGTTGAAGATGAAAAAATGGAAAAGTCTATAACATAAATACTAACCATGCTAGCTTGACATTTACTTCCTTAAGCACAAGGAAGCTATTTTTTTATCTGCTTGGTTGGTTGGTTTTAGTCTTTTTTTTTTCACATAAATTTATTTTTATTTTTTTAACAAATCTAGACCCGTGTTCCCGCCCATTCCCCCACCCCGCCAGAGCTCATGCATTCTGCCAAACATGCTTTTCATCTCTTTCTCAGTCTTTCTCAATATTCTCCATGAGGAAGTTGACTGTTTTGAGCAGAAGTTCACTGTTTCAGTTAGTTCTTTGATGCAGTCCTTTCTGTTGTTGTTGTTGTTGGCGCCATGTGCCTGTATATCCCAAATCTAATTGGCTATTGGCTCTCTCCTTGGGGGAATGACCTATGTGATGTCCACAAGCTTCATTCTCTACAGGTTAGGAGATATCATAGCCACAGTAAGACCCCGTCATATTTTACAGGAAAAAATGTGTTCTGGTAACATACATCTCAAACAATAATTTGTCTATACAAAGAACCTACCATAACTATTAATGCTGTGTTAAATACCAATATCTAATTGCTTGTGCTTCATTAGTAGGATCGAAAGGTTATTCCTGGACAGACTGTCAGCCCATGAAAGGAAACAGCCAGAATTGACCAGAATCCAAGACAACAGCTCCCAGAGAAAGTGGACTATTTGTTTCATCCTTGTGCCCCTTTTCTAGCCCAGGGAATAATCTGCGGAAGAGGGGGCATGGTAGAATGTAAGGGCTGCGATTGGGGTGAAGGGTGAAACTACAGCAATGTAGTTGGACCCTCATTTGATTAACACTGATTGAACATACAACCCCTCACCCCCCGCTGGAAGGTGGGGCTGCGGTGTTTGGGCCACACAGCTGAAATTGGTTATACATGAAGGATGCTTGTACTCATGGATATCACTATAGCTAAAAAAATGGAAAAAAAAAACTGAGGAGATATGCAGGAACAGTCTGGCAGAATGCCTGATCTCGGTTGGGGTGGGGGTGGGGGTGAAGGGAGGGGAGATATGCCTGAACTGAATTGGAAAATGATGTATGAATGCAAAAGCATCAATAAAAAAAAAGGTTGTGAAAAAAAAAATAAAGGTTTAAAATTTTTGTTGTAGGAGTTTTTGGTGTCTTTTGTTGGTTTGTTCCTAGGTATTTTATTGTTTTTGAGGCTATTGGTGAGTGGGAAGGTCTCTTTGAATTCTTTCTCCAGTTGCTTGTTGTTGGTGTAAAGAAAGGCCATTGATTTTTTTAAGGTTAATTTTGTATACG
>VZQC01010065.1:1591984-1605014 GCA_009823505.1 Rhizomys pruinosus | reverse complement strand
CCTCTTTTTTTTTTTTAAATTAATTTAATTGATAGCTTTGTGCATTCATAACATTTTTCTTTCCAATTCGAGTTCAGGCTATTTCCCTTTCCCTGCCTCCCCCCTCAACACACCCTATCCCAGATCATGACTCTGCCAATAAACTGTCAATGCATCTCTTCTCTCACAGGTTTTTTTGTTTTCATTTTTGCTATAAGTGATGATCCATTGAGTACAAGGCATCCTTCATGCCAAAACCTATCTTCAGGCTGTTTTTCCCAAACACCTACAGCACCCACCATCCAGTGGGGTGACCAGGTTGTTTGTTCAATCAAGTCTGACAAATGAGTGTCCAGACTACATTGCCTGTGTTTCAATTCACCCCATATCTTCCAGCCCTACATTCTACCACGGCTCATCCGTCTCTTCCGCATGGTCCGCCCTCTTTCCCTAGTGTCCACCCTTAGGCTTAAAAATGCAAATGAAAAGAAGAACAGTCCTACTACTCTTGCGAAGCTGTGTCTATGACTCTGGTCAATTCTGGCTGTTTCTTTCATGGGCTGACAGTTTGCTTCCAGGAATACAACCTTTCGATCCTACTATGAAGAACAAGTCACTTACAGAATATAGACGTAATTTAAGCAGCACTAATATTTATGGTAGGTTACTTTAGCCTAGACACATGTTGGATATGTTAATCCCATGAATTACAATTTCTCCCCTCGTTAAATAAGTGACAGGTCTTACTGTGCTTATTAAACATCTACTAATTAGAGGATCGAGGATTTGTAAGCTTGTTGGCATCTAGCCCATGGTGTTTTATTTCTCAAAGGGGACTCGAGCCAATAGCCAATTAATTTCGGGCTTACAGGCACATGGCTGCCTCTGCGCACAGTATTTCCAGGCAGGTGAGGTTGTAGCTGGTGCTGACCGGGGAGTAGTGCTTGACTAAGGGAGAACCATATTTGCTTCTCTGGTTTTGTTTTAGGGACTTTCCGGATCACAACATCTGGCATTCCAGGAGGCCATCTGTTCCACTATGTGTGCGCTATCTAATACATCCCTCAATGTTAACGTCAGGTCTTCGGGGGCAGGGTCTTATTTGCCTTTCCTCCTGTAGGTATCCCAAACTAGAGGCAAGGAGCCCTTACATTTTGTGAGGCCTTGGATCCCCTGGCAACATCCACCTGGCGAACAATCCATTGTGATGTCAGAGCTCCTGCATTAATATACTTTGACTGAGTGCATAGCCCTAGGCCTTCTTTTTTTTTTAGTCTTATATTTGTTTTGAACAGAGAGGTCAGCCCGGCCTACAGTGCCCATGTATAGTTAGTTACTTAAAGAAGGCAGTTTTATTGTTTTTATAAGAGATTACCTTTACAGTAGTTGTCTCCAATTACAGTTGGGTGCGGGGACGAGAAACGCATCATTGTCACATTTTTCCTTGTTCTATGGGTGGGAAGGCATGGAAGTCTCTCATATCAGAACCTTTGTGGCACCTCGAAGGTACGTTTCATTAGGATCCTTAATTTTAACTAGTTGTTACATGTAGGAATCCACCGAGGGGTTCAGCTTTGTTTATGGCAATCTGAGGCTTTTTCTTCCCTTCAATGCCCAAATGAGTCAATCCTTCTGCTGACACTTTCTTGGTACATCCTACTCAATGCAAACCTGTATCTTTTCCTTTCTCAGCCATAAGTTGGTGACGTTTTGTCCTTTTGTAACAAACAAATCTTTTCCCATAGTTAGTTTTAAGATTTGAATTAGGGGGTTTAGAAAACGGTTTTCACGTCTTATGCGATCCCCCCCCTTTTTTAGCGTATGAGTTCCAGAAGACTAGTTGTATTATACATGACTAGAGGTGGAGTCAAGGCACGATTCATCAAATTCACCCATGTTGTTTTGGTGATGTGCGATATATGACTTAACTTGGGGCGATCAAACTTAATTTTTACGTGAAATCATCTTAAAGAGAATGCTTACAGGTGATAACTGCTACAACAAGGAAATATAGAGAACATTTGAAGTTGTCAATCTCCAAAGTTACTTGTCTACAGATTTTATGTAAAGCAGAATGTGGGCAACAGCGAATTATATCTTCCATTTAATTCAGATGCATACCTTTTTTATCAGGATTCTGTTACACAAACCAATGTTGTTTTTATATAACACATGTTTACTTGTACTTTTACTAAGCCTAAAACACCATGTGTCCTGTAGGACAGTGTCTGGCAGTCCAGGTCTGATATTCTTTGTTCTGCTTCCTCCATTCTGCTTCTGAGGCTTTTTCCATTCTTTTCCTCTTGATTGGATGAGTGTTTTATTTCCTTTTTCATTTCCTCTTCTGATTTCTTTAGTATTTCTACTTCCTTTTGGAGCTTCTCAATCTTTTCCTGTAGCTCTTTGCTTTGCTGGTTGGTTTCCTTATCTTTTTCAGCATGGGATCTTTTCAGTGTTTCTTCTTCCTTCTGGAGTTTGTCATTCTCTCTCTCCAGGTCCTTCTTGAGTTCTTCATTCTCTTTTCTTAGTTCTTTGATTTGCTCTTTATAATCTTTAGTTCTTTAAGTATGTTCACAATTGTGTTTCTGATATCTGTGTCCTGGGCCATCCCCAAGGGGATCCCACTGTAGGAATCTTCCATAGGCTTGGTAGAGCTTGGTGCGGGATTATCCCACCCCTTTCCCAAGTTGTCTCTTCTTCGTGTTCCTGGCATATGGGCTTCTCCTTGACTGTATTCCAATGTGAGTCCCAAATGCCTCTTCAGTGTGTTGAAGGCTTGCTTTGCTTGCCTGCTTCAGATGCCTTCAGCTGGTCTCAGGAGATAGTTAAAGCCCATAAGTGTGCTAGAAACTGAACCTGGGTTCTGTGCAAGGGCAACCAGTGCTCTTAACCACAGAGCCATCTCTTCAGTCCCTTATGTTGCAGTAAAAAACACCCCTCCAAAAAAACCTCAGAAAAGATAAAAGAAAAGAAAAAACAGTCAAGTTATTAAACTATCTAACACTTGAAGGGGAGGGGGGTATACTCAGAATTAGGATTTTTCTTTTGTTCTTTTTGAGACAGGGACTCCCTTTAGTCCTAGCTGGCCTGGAGCTCGTTATGTAGACCAGGCTGGCCTTGAACTCTTAGAGATCTGACTGCCTCTACCTCCTGAGTGCTAGGATTAGAGGCATGTGCCACTATGCCTGGCTAGAATTAGGATTTTAAAATCTAAATTACAGGGGAGAAAGCTAGGGTAGCAATGGTTCACATAAATGTTGAAACCTAGCTTCATCTGTTTACCAAATGTACCGAAACTCTATCTCAACCATTAAAGCTCTCTGTTTTCCCTGAAGGTTCTTCATTATAGACATATATGAACCCAAGAGCCAGTTATAAGGATTTTGCTGAAGTTTTCAATCAAACAAACCATTAACATGTACTGAAGTAAGTGTGCCTTTAAATATCATGTTTGTGATTGTGCTGTGGTTCTGAGTGTATCCTATGGTTGGAGCTCCTAGAAAGAGCGTGTACTGCCCTGGTTGACTGAAAAGGGAAATTATCTCAAGAAAACACCTTATTGCAAGTGATGTTTCAGAATCTTCATCTGCAAAATAAATTAACCAGACAGATGCTTTTATGATAACACTGTGAGCTCTGAGAGCCAGTGAATGTATGCTGCCTGTCCCAACTCCTTTGTGAACATTTGAAATTGCAGGCATGGTCAGCAGCTTTCCTGTAAAGCATTTTCTTCATTTTGCTGTCATGGATGTCCACATAATTTACTCACAGAGCTTTCCCATTATTCTTCTTCTTCAATTACTAATTTGACTATGGATTCAGGACAAGGAGATGCTAAATAAAATGACCTTTGAGGATTTCACAAGGTAATTATGGGATTTCCTTTTGTGTTCTCAGTGTTGTTTAAAGCAGAATCAAGGCAAACAACTTATTTTTGGACTTCAATTACATTTAGAAAGCTTCTGGCTTTGAGGCTTTAAAAATAAGATTATTTTGTGGTTTATTCTGTTTTGTTTTTATCATTTTTACAGCTCTCGCCACTTTCTCAACTCTACACCCCACATGGCGTGTTACAGCCTCTCTGTCCTGTTTTACCTCACTGCCTTTTACATCTTTCTGTCATTTACGTGTAAGGATAGGTATACTTGCTGAGCTTCCAAAGAGTACTTTATTTCATTTCACTTTTATTTTTTAATTTTGCGTATGTGTGTATGTGTGGGCACACACACATGCTATGTTGTGCCTTTGACAGTCAGAGGACACAACCTGTAGGAACTGGTTCTCTCCTTCTATCACGTGTGTTCTCGGGGTCCAACTCAGGTTGTCACTTTGGTGGCATGTACCGGTAGGCTCTGGGCCACCTCGCTGTCTCTTCTTTGTTTTCCTTAGTCTCTGTTCTTTATTTTTTCACCTGTCATCATCAGTTAGTCAAATGCATGGTGGAAACTTTCCTTCTGCTAGGCAGTACTCATGCTGACTGGATCAGGAGAATCAATGTATAAGAAAATCTAAGTGACCCAAATAGTATTTTGGTGACTAGCTATGTGATTCAAAGCCCCCTAGTTTATACTCTAGAAGAATTGAGACCAAGGAAGAGATGCTTCTTAAAACACCAAGGAAGTCAGGAAGCTCGTAATCAGTCGGTTCTGAGCACTGAATAAGTACTAATTGAATGAAAGCAGCATTACCTATCCAACACCTTATCTGCTTTCCTAAGTGCCAGGATAAACTGTGCTACATGTCGAAGTCCATTGCTTATGACCATTGAATAGATTTTGCTAGAAGCGAGCTTAACTTATTTGAAAATTTCTGTCCATTTCTGTTCATATAGTGTTGTTGTGGTGGTAAGGTAATATTATTTTTTTCTAGAATGACTTTTAGGTGTGGAATGAATTGGGTGTATTTCTGTTTTACTAAAAATTTAGCAAACTGACGATGACTCTATTGTGTTACACATTCTTGAGCATCAATAAGAGGAGAAACCTAACCTGAAGTACAAAATTGGCATTTGCCAAAAAAAAAAAAAAAAAAAGATACTAACGACAAGAACCTGCTGGCTGGTTATTTTATGCTAAGTAGAGACTGTGCCTTTCCCCACATACTACTGCAAATGTGTTGGAGAGGCAACATTGTTGCCAGATTTAATAAGATTTAGAGACCATTTTTTTTTCTCATGATTGTGCAATCAAAGGAAGTGATGAAGCTGTGATTAGGGCAAATGTGTTTGATTTTGGAAACTGCATATTTATGGTGATATCATGATTTTTTTTGTCTTTTCGAGACAGGGTCTTTCTGTAGCCCTAGCTGTCCTGAAATTCACTCTGTAGACCAGGCTGGCCTTGAACTCACAAAGATCCACCTGCCTCTGCCTCCCAAGTGCGTGCGCCACCACGCCCTGACATGATGTTTTTAATGTAAGGAAGATTTCAGAAATCCTAAAAAGTAAGAATAGGGAGAAATCCTAAAAAGTAAGAATAGGGGGTTGTAGAGAAGGTTCAGTGGTTAAGAGCATTGGCTGCTTTTGCAGAGGTCCTGGGTTCAGTTCTCAGCACCCACAGGGCAGCTGACAACAGTCCTAACTCCAATTCCAGGGAATCTGTCACCCTCTTCTGGCCTCTGTAAGCATTGCATGACACGGGTGAGCTTATATACAGGCAATACACTCATACACATAAAATTAAAATAGTAAATGCAAAAGCAAGAATAAAATTAATTTTTATGAATTCAATACCTGCATTGGAAAAAAGACGCAAAAATGGAATGAAGATTGTAAATGTTTTGAACCAGTGATGTGAAATGATTCCTTGACACTATTACTACAAACCTAAAAGGTAAAATATTAAGAAACCAAATGAAAGCTGCAGAGGTCAAAAAGTAGAGGCCAAACTGAAGAATTCACATCTCAGTCAGAGAATAAAGAAAGGTGTAATTGAAGTTGACTTTTCTTAAGTGTCTCTTTGGGTATAAAAACTGAATGCTGTGAATAAATAAAAGGTTCTTACCACCAGAGAGGAACCTCTGGCCATTATTAATGTGTGTGTATTTTAGCTCATCAGGCTTGTGTGGTCTTTGCTAGCGGAATTTGGCTCGGGAAAATCAAGCAGATGCCAGGCTGGGAAATCCAGCGAGTGCCATCAGCAGGATCACTGGTGTGTGTGTGTGGTGAGTGAGTGCGGGCGGGATTTAGGCTGTAGAGCGGTAAGCAAGCGGCAGCCTGGAGGATCTGGGGGTGCTGATAGGGCATAGCCTGGTGTAGATGTAGGTAAGAGGGGTGGGCTTGGGAAAGGATATCAGCCCCTGGCCCCAAGATTTAGGACAGCTCCTGGTGACTGCCTTGCATCTTTCCTTTTTTTCCTGTGATCCAGTGGATGCAGTTCTTGCGTCAACCTCCACGTGTGGTGCTGTGACCCCACAAACAGCAAACTCTATTGGGGGCAGTAGCGGCACTTTTATCTTGGTGGTAATTAACAGATACTTAATTGTACTTAAAGCCTGTTCAGTGGGAGGAAACTCATGTGTGCACTGTAAACATAGCCAGACACACATGGCTGGAGAGGTCATAGATCCTAGAGAGAAACTTCCATCTGCCATAGCCCTAGATAAACGTTAATTTCTTACTGTGTGCAAATATATTTTTCAGACAGGTATGCTTCTCACCACTCACCAAAGAAGCTTCTTTATGCAACAGAAGGAGACTACTAAGAGTTTCACAACAGGTCAAACACAGAGAATAAATGTCTGCGAGATTCGAGTCCTAAATTACACAGCTACAATGCAACCTCCACACCTAAGGCTCAGGGAACATCTCTGGACTCTCCCCAGTGAAGCTTCCTCATGCAGCAGATGGTGATTAACACAGAAAGCCACAAATGACCAAAATGTAGAGAATAGGAGACCGTGGAGTGCGTGTCCCTGAATAGGACTTCTATATTAAGCCTTTGCCACCCAGGACTCAGGGACCATTGTAGAAGAGGGGTTGGGAAGACTCTAAGAGCCAGGGGTGGTGGATGAACACAAGGAAACAGTTTTCCAGGCAGCTGTGAACGTGCTCACATAAACTTACAGCAATGGTGACAACATGCACAAGATTTACACAAACTGAAACCAGACCAAAACCTGGCATAGAACTGGGAAATGATCAAGCAGCTGCAGCCTTAGCTGAGGAACTATTGGAAACTGATCATTACCGGGTGAGGGAGAGTTGCTCTTCTTTAAAGGAGTGGCACTAGAAAGGCTGAACAGGCCCCAGTGGACAAGCTCATTCCAAGGGACATCTAGGGCCACAATATCAGAAAACCGTGGAGCGATTTCTTTTTTTTTTTTTTTAATTTTATTTATTTCTGTATGTGTATGAATGTACTGTCTGCATCTAAGTTTGTGCACCCGTGTCGTGCAATGCCGCGGAGGTCAGAAAAGGGTGTCGGATTCCCCTGGAACTGGAGTTCTCTTGGAATTGGAGTTTCAGACGGTTCTCAGCCACCATGTGGGTGCTGGGGATCGAACCCGGGTCCTCTGTAAGAGCGGTCGGCGCTCTTAACCGCTAGGCCATCTCTCCAGCCCCTGGAGCGATTTCTTATATGTGAGTATATCAAAGAGAAATTATCAGACGCTTTATGGGGTCAAAAAGTAGGGTCTAGGGAGATGGCTCAGCAGTTAAGGGCACTGGCTGCATTTGCAGAAGTCAAGGGTTCAGTTTGTACCACCGGTACTGCAGCTAACAACTGTCTGTAACTCCAGTTCCAGGGGATCTGATGCTTTTTTCCTGGCCTCCACAGGCCTTAGATGACATGGGTACAGTTACAGTCACACAAGAAAAAGAAAATACACATAAAAGAAAAATAAATAAACAAAAAGTTTAAAAAGTAATATGTACTATATTCTTTTATAAAAATTTGATGATACTCATTAACATACAATGACTGATCAATAAAACAAATGTCATTATCAAATGAATGCATAAATATTTTCCTCCCATCTAGAGTTCTTCCATGTAAAATAATAATATATGTTTACCACGACAGTGTTTTTATAGCAAAAAATTGGAAATAACCAAAGATTCACCATCATTAGAAGACCATGAGATATCATTTGATCCCCAGTACCAAGAAGCTTAAGGATTTATTCTTTTTTTTCATGCGTATCAGTATTTTGCCAGCATGTGTGTATGTATACCATGTGTGTGCCTTTTACCCTCAGAGGTCAGAAGCAGGCACTGTATACCCTGGAAGCAGAGTTAGATAGTTGTGAGCTGCAATGGGGGTCCTCTGCAAGGGCAGTAAGTGGGCTTAACTTCCGAGCCAGTTCTCCAAACCCAATATAAATGATGTATAATCCACTCCCAGTTTTCATTTGTTTAATCTCAGTAATGTAAGGACAAATGCACAGAGCAATTAGTGAAAAGAAATAGTTAATTTGAGTTATGGATTATGCAGAATTACTGACCATGTTTGACTTCTTTATATTTTTTCCATTCTTTATAAAACAGTATAATAAACATCAGATTACAGCAATGAAACAGCAGAAGTGGGGACTGGGACCTTCATATTTTGGAACTTATTTCAGGAAACTTAACATCTATAAACTGACAAAAACTGGTATCAAAGCCTGTGAAATGTGAATAGTGTGGATGTTTCACAAGTCAAGGTCACAAGCCAAAGAGATCTTTGGAGCAGTCAGCTTTGGCCCCAGAACATGGAGGTACATGTTTGTTTCTTGAAATATGTGCTGTTTTCCTTTCTCTGAGCTTCACTATTTCACTATTTCGTCGTCCTCTTCTCCTCCTCCTCCTCCCCTCCTCCTCCTCCTCCTTCTCATCCCTCTCCTCTCTCTCCTTCATCTCCTCCTTCTCCCTCTCCTTCTTCTTCTCTCTCCTCTCCCTCCCCCTTCCCTCTCCCCCTCCACCTCTTTCCCCATCCCCTCCTCTTCCCCCTCTTCTTTTCCCTTTCTCCTTCTCCCCCTCCTCCTCCCTCTCTTTCCTTCTCCTCCTCTTCTTATTCTTCCTCCTTCCTCTTTCTTTTCCTCCTCCTTCTCCTCCTCTTCTCCCTCTTCCTCCTCCTCTCCCTCCTCCTTCTCCCTCCTCTTCCTCTCTTTCCTCCTCCTCCCCCTCCTCCTCTCCCTCCTCTTCCTCTCTTTCCTCCTCCTCCCCCTCCTCCTCTCCTTCCTCCTCCTTCTTCTCCTCTTCTCCCTCTTCCTCCTCTTTCTCCCTCCTCTTCCCCTCTTTCCTCCTCTTCTTCCTCCTCCTCCTCCTCCTCCTCTTCCTCCTCCTCCTCCTCCTGCTCCTATCTGAAATGGAACTTTCACTGTACTTTTCTTCAACTTTGACAGTTTTTCAAGCCATTTGGAGGCTCATGTCTCACATAACAGTAAAATTCTTAATGGTTAACTTCACAGTAACATTTTTCAAAGGTAGACATGCTTTCATCCAAAATCATCAAAATTGGTCTACTTTCCACACAGATCTTTCCTTTCAGTGATATTTACATAACATAAAAATTTGCTGCTTTATGCAGAATATTTTTCAAATCGACCAATTTATAGTCTTTTCCCTAAAATACTTATGTAAAGAATTTATCACTTTTAACAAAGTATGCCAACACATCTGTTTTTCCCAGAAATACCAAAAAGGATTTGTTGAAAGGATGTACTATCATTCCCTCCCACTCCATAGGCCAAGTGTTCTTAAAGCATGATGACTGGGTGGAGGGCAGCAGCAAAGAAACCACCATCGCTCACTCCTGATGTTGATCTGGAGGGCTTTGAAGACAAACATGATCAGACAGGGTGAATCTGCAATGGAAAACAATCAGTACTTCCTAATTCCCTGCAATCATTCCTCAGTCTCAAAATTTCCTTTCTGAGGACTCTCTTTTTACATTCCGTCCCTCATATTACCTTTGCCATGAATAGCTTTTCTTCCTTCTTATGAGTCTTGATGGAGTGTCTGGTTTTGTACTCAATGCTAAATGTTAAATTTCTCTCTGTTTTATTCCTCTCGATTTTTACCATTCTTTCCATCCTTAGCCCACCAAACCCATGTACTAGCAGCTAACAAAAGTACTAAAAGAGTGGTGTCTCACTAAATGTTAAGTGGTCCCAAGGCAATTAAGTTATGGTGTTATGCAGTTATTAGCACATAGGCTATGGCAAAACCAAAAGAAAATGGAAAGCAAAACTGCAGCCACATGTGAGATCTTTTTGAGGGGCCAGAAAAAGCTATATTTAAAGTCTTGGTTTATGTCACAAAAGTAACAAATTGACAAAATTGGTATTGGTTGCTTTGGGAGGTTTTTAATAAAATTTTAATCGAATTGCTGGATATTTCACATGAGCATCTTGATACCACTTCCCTAATTGGCCCCTCCCACAGCCCCTCACTGGGTTCCATGCATTCTGTCATTTACCTAAGGCTCATCAAGTCAAGGTAGTGTTCCCAGACATCCCTCGCTGTAGTTCATCCACTGGGGTCTTATCAGCCCAGCAAGAGTCCCTCACTTGATGAAGATCAGCTCTTCCTCACCCAGCAGTAATCAGCTGCCAATACTTCAGCTAAGATTGGGGCCTACTGTTCACCTCCCCAGTTCTGTGCTGGGATTTTATCTACTTGAGTTTGCATGGGTCTTGTGCATGCTGACACCATTGCTGTAGATTTATATGAGCAGGGCCCCAGGAGCCTGTAGGCCTCTATTTCCATTTGAAGACCCAAGTCTCCATATTATTACCAGTGCAGGAGCCACATGACTCAGATAACATTGAGACTTGAAGCAGTTTTTCAATTTATTTGCTTACCTGAGGCAAGGAGCTAAATTTGTGGGCCCTGGAATCAAACCGCGTAGGTTTTGGTGTCTGTTCCAGTTCATAGTTGTGTGAACTTGAGTCAGTTATTTATCTTTTCGTGCTCATGCTCTCAGGCATGAGGTCATAATAGATACACTTCATGGGTAGATTATTGTGGAGCATTAATAAGAGTACCGAAAGTGTGGTATGTGCTCAGTATTAAAAAAAAATAGCCAGGCATGGTGGCACATGCCTTCAATCCCAGCACTCAGGAGGCAGAGGCAGGTGGATCTCTGTGAGTTCAAGGCCTGCCTGGTCTACATAGTGAGCTCCAGGCCAGCTGGGACTAAAGAGAGACCCTGTCTCCAAAAGCCCAAAAATATTGAAATCAGGATTTTCCTAGAATGCCTTAGGTAATAAAGTGGAATTAATTTAATCAACAAAATCTATAGAAGAGTTTGTTGAGAGCAATGATATTCAAATTTTATATTGGCTATTCTTTAAAATTTAATGCTACATATCCAACACTTCACTTTGTGCTACTTGCCTAGAACTTATTTTTGTTTTGGATTTTCCATTTGCAGAAGTGTTTTCATTTATGTACACTACACCAATTTGCCACTGTCAGCTGTACAACTTGTAACACAGACTAAGCAAGACAGATACCTTGAACAGCTTCATCACATATAGGAACTGTGAGAATCTCACTATAACTGCTATTTGCAGATGCTCCAAATAAGCTACGCTAAAGGAACTCTTATGGAGTGTTCACTTAAGATGTTTGTCCTGGTAAGAATATCTAGTTATTCTAGAACCTAAACAGAATGTTTGAGTTTTGCCTTGGGTGAGTAGGTGGGAGTGTAGAAAGGACATGGAAAGCATCTAACTTCAGCAGGTTTCATGTTTATCATGAGATTATGGGTTCAAAATGGCCAGGGTACAGCAGTTATACTGTAAAGTCAAGCCATCTATCTGCCTTCAGATCCTTAAATAGCCTGTTATTTCTAAAATGAATTCTTACATATAAAGCAATGTTTCTTATACATACACATGCAGAACAATTCATCTTTATCACTATATTATACTACTATTATCCAAATTATTTTAGTAAGAATGAGATTAAATTCTAGTTCTGTTACTCCTAATTCATATTTACCTGTTGACTTCTACACCACTCTTTCATTCGTTATTGACCACTTCATACCTTAGTTGGTAGTGTCTGGAAAATGTCAGTAAATACATCTGTTTTATTGTTAAAGTATTTTCCTTTGGTTATGAATTAGGGTTCACTCTTCTCTGAGATATGTCTGGTTTAACTGTAATATCTAGCAAGGGAGGGAAAAAACGGGAAATGGGAAAGAATAAAAACTTAAAGAAAAAGAGCAGAAAATTCACCACCACTAGGCTCTCCTTTACTCATTTGACAAAAGTTAAAGAAAACAAAAAGCTGCTCAAGGAACAAGCTACGGAGCCTAGGGGCTGTCCCCAAGGTACCTCTCAGCCCTTGAAGAAAAACTTGAAGTACTATTCTATTATGTAGCCAACTTTTTCAGAAGTTAGTCTTGCTAAAATGTAGCAATAAAGGGAGAATTCTTAGTTCAGTCAAGAGCTGATTTCTTTAGATTGGGACTTTATTAATGTGTAGAAGTGTTGAGAGTGATAATACCTAAACTTTACGCTAAGAATTTATAAATTTTAACGCTGTGACCATAATGGCCAGCGTTTTTTCATGTGCTAACTACTTACTACTTTTGTGTGCTAACAACAATTTTGTAAGGTTATTTCCTTTTATGTTTCCTTACATAGAATCATAGCTCACAGAAGAGCTTATCTGAGGTCAGCCAGCCACCGCCAGTGGCCTTGGAGAGATAGGTCTATCTGACCAGTGTGCCTGTTTTATCTTGCTTCTCGATTGCTGTGACAAAAGACTCTGACCAAAGCCCACTTGGGGAGGAAAGGGTTTATTTGGCTCACATCTCTCAGGTCACAGTTTATCAATGAGGGAGCCCAAGGTAGAAACTCAGGGCAGGAACCTGGAGGCAGGAGCCGAAGCACAAGTCATGGAGGAATGCTGCTTACTGGCTTGTTCCCCTAGCCCATGCTCAGCCTGCTTTCTTTTTTTTTTTTTTTTTTTTTTTTTTTTTTTTTTTTTTGTTGGGTTATTTTCTCTTTGGGTTTTTTTGGTTATTTTTTATTTTGAAAAAACCGCCAAATTTTCTTTTGAGCAAGTGCCCCTGTGTGTGCAGGGGTTTTTGGGTGGGTGGGGGTGTGTGTGTGT